>JAYEVD010000546.1:0-114388 GCA_036346405.1 Phyllostachys edulis | reverse complement strand
GAGACTCGATCGAGCGAGCCATCCGCTTGTACTTCTTGGACGCACGGAAGAGCTAGCACTCTCCACGCCAGAGGTGTCGCCGCCAATCGCACCAACTTCAGCAACAGAGTGTTGAGACGGAGAGCAAAGTCATCAACGCCCCCACCGCTTGAAGGCCAGTTCTCCCACCTCATGCGAGGTGCTCGCATGTAGACTTGCGCGCCATTGCCGCCTGCGCGTGCCGCAATGATGGCGCGCCCTGCTTTTTGGCAACCGCTTGCTTGGTTTAGAGAATCGTGATCTCTATGAATCAGAGCACGATGAGAGATCCAACCTGGCCGATCCCGGGTCGAGTCGACGCTCTGCACCTGGATCGCGATCCCACATATGCCGCGACTGAGCTTTACCTCATCACCGCACCTCTACACTCGACGAGTTGGTCTTGGGCGGGTAGGCCACTCCGGCCACGGGCCGACGCCCTCGACGACAAATTGCACTGTGGGTGACCACGCAGATCAACCGGGAGAGAGCCGCCGCTGCCGAAGGCCGTCGCTGCTCATCAACTCCAGACGCCGCCGCTGCAGCGCGCTCTCCAGAGCCACGCAGACGTCTGCTACTGTCTCGCCGCCAAGGCCGCTGGCGTAAGGCGGTTGTCCATCGCTACCGCCATTTACGCTTCAGCTTCTTCTTCCAATGGCAATGTCCGCTACGCATTATCGCCAGAGATGGAGTCATATGCTGCCAGAACTCGACTTCCGCTGCCGCTGCGACGCACAGCCATTCGCGCTGCCGCTTCACCTCCGCTCATGCCGCTAAGCCATTCGCCGCGCAAATTTTGACGCTTTTTCTGCTAGCCGTAGCCGCCAGGCTGCCGCATTAAGTTCCTTCGCCACGGCGACGCTGCTTTGCGCCACTACAGGTTTCGAGGCGCATCGAAGGCCGAGATCGCCTCATGGACATGGCGTACACGGGAACTCGCTGCGGAGAGAGAGCCGCTTTACCGTCGTGGGCTACGCGGGGCCGAAGTAGGCCGAGAAGGGATCGAGCAGAGATGCTCAAAGGCAGGATAGTACCGCTCGATACCACTTGTTAGTCGCCGATTCTTGCACTTGGTGATAGTAAGATCCTTACTCTTTACCGAGAGGATGACACTTGGAGATGGGGCAATTTTCTTTGTTTATTTTCACACAACGCCATCCCATCCCGAGGGGTTGGGGATACAAATTTATAGGTACATTAACCGTACCAAGCATATGCTAAGATGCTAGTCTAAGATGTCGCCCTAGATGCTAGTCAAAAGTCTGTCTAAAGAGATGCTTGTCTTGAAGGGCGCAAAAGCCAACACAACAGAACTTATCCATCATATAGACCAAGAGGCAAAGTCGATCAACAACAATAATGGGGTGACCACACTCGATCCAATGGACTACCTCGACAACCCGAAAAGGAAGAAGCAATCGGTGATCAACAAAGGATATGATGAACTGGCACAACTTCGACGAACTCAAAGAGAGATGCAGTGGACTTGGATGGACTCGATGGAAATCAAAGGAAAATAGACTTAGCTAGCAGTAGATACAAGCATTAGCAACAACACAGTAGCAGTAGCTCAGCTAGCCCAGCGGATGAATAAATGAGGCCGAAGTCGGCGAGATGGCCAACCCCAATCAAGTAGGCAGAGCACAATAGAGACACTTGAGTGTGACGAAAGGGAAGCAAAGAAGTGATCACACAAACACCAACATGAAGCGAGTAGCAGAAGCATGCAAGAAAGAGGTCGCCACCGCACAAGATGACCATGGTGGGGCTAGCGAGGCAAAGACTCTCCACAAGCTTGGAGCAAAGGGGTGAGTGAAGGTGGTCACGTGGAAGAGCGGCAAAGACAACTTTGCTCCAAGAAGAAAGAGGAGGCGGGCGGCCCATGAATGGAAAGAAGAAGAAGCGCCAGGCACAGCACTAGCAGAGACCTTGGTGAGGACTAGATCCGACCAGGAGGGGTCTAGAGAAGACCCCGGCGGCGACAGGGGTCGAGCCGGCGTTGATGGGGATGGCTCGATCAGGCGACGGACCAAGCTCGATTTGACGCCAGCGACGAAGTGAAAGCCCGGATCCGGCGGAGGCGATGACTCCCAGTGGCAGGATGCACAGATCCGACACGGATCGAGTCAAGGACAACAAAGAACCTCCTCCGTGATTGATGGTGGCCCGAGGCAAGAGAGGTAGTGGCGGGGTAGAAAGAGGCCCGGCGTGGCGGTACCGCCGCAGGAGAGCTCCTGGTGGTGGTGGCGTGACACGGTGTTGGATTCGACACTCATGGAGAGGTCGACGACGACGAGGCTCGGATCCATGGATGGCGGTGACGAGCTACGCCGAATCCGGCGAGGATGAAGACCACAGCAGTGAGGGATCGGCGGATCTGGATGGGTGGTGCAATCCGCCAACTCCGTCCGGATCCGTTAGGAAGACGATGTCGGCCTGATCCGGTCGAATCCGACGGGCTGCGACGCCCAGTGACAATGGCGACAAGAGACCAACCGACCGGTCGGCCGAGGGCGAGGCAACTCTGCCGCCGGCGGCGGAGAGCTTTGATCCCACCAGATCGCGAGGACGAGCTCCGGATTGACGGAGCTCCGGATGGGCGAGGTCCGGATGTCGCCGGGCAAGAAGGTCCGGATCTCACCAGATCTAGGTGAAGCGGAGGCAAGAGTAATGTCTGCTCGAGGGACTCGCTAGCTCGAGGATCTCCGCCATGAAGGATCGAGGAGCAATGGTCGCTCTGACATCGCTACTAGCGAGGAGAGAATGGATGAATGGCTTTGCTTTGCCGCACGACGACGCACGAAGCTAATTCATGCGATGGCTGAGCTCCGGTCTCCCCCTTTTTCTCAAGAGGAATAGTGAAGTGGAGTAGAGACAGAGATATGCCAATCAATCGGAACACTGCTTGCTGCTGCTGGAAGAAGATGAAGAATTGAAGACCGAGGCTGCTACTACTTACTTGAAGAAACTACTGATATGCTAATGATAAAAAGATTGATTGCTGCCCCCGGGAGTAGAGATTGTTCCTCTCGGGGGCAGAAGCGGTGGAAAAAGATGGAGGCTAGAGTTTGGGTCTAAACTCTAATACCATATTAGAATTTAGGAGAGAAGAGAGGAATGGGACTGAATTGTTCATTCTATTGCAAGAGCCTAAGGGGCAATATATAGTGTGCAAGAGAAACCCTATACTAGACTACAATTATATAACTACCCCTAACAATTACATGTTTATTACACTTCTACCACACATTACACTACTACCCTTAATAACAAGACTTGATCCGGCCGCCTCTATCCGGATCAAAGGACGCTTGCCTCGGGGTGCTTAGCTTCCCCACCTAGATACGTCATCACAACCCGGATCCGGCGATGTCGGTGTCGCCCCTGCCTTGGGCAGCCACCGCTGCCCCCACCCGGATCCAGAGTCGCCCAACGTCGCACGTCGCCCGACGAGATGTGCTTCGGGTGCTCTGCCTTCGCCTCCTTCGACTCGCTTCGAGAGCTCGCCTTTGATCGCTAGAGCCCTTGCTCGCTTCGCACTTCCTTCGATCGCTACTTACATCGGGTCTTTGCTTGTTAGAGCCATCACGGCCACACACCAGAGCCTCCTCTGCTTCTGCTATGCTGTCGCCAGATCATGGCGTTCAAGGTGATATCGCTATTGCTTCTTCCGCTATCGACAATGCTTTGGAGTCTTGTGCAACCCGTTCGGTGATTCAAGCTCAAACGAGCAACCTTCGCCTAGTTGTGTTTGCTTATAAGCATCTTTCTGGGTCCACCGCTTACTACACCATCATGTCCCGTGTTGAGTGCTTCACTCCCATAGTTGTCTGATTCATGGGCTTCTTTCTATGTGACATCCGATACATCTCAACTCACATCATGTCGCTTTTGTTGCAAAAGGTATCAAGATTCAAACAGCTTGACGAACGCCATGCATGATCACTCATCGTGAACTCTTTCCACCTCACTTCCAAGTTTCAGATCTCACTTGTCCCTATGCTCTCCATGAATATCATCTTTGTCGGGTAGCTCACAAATATGAAATGTTTTGTTGGGTTTGATGATATCTCCTACTTTGTGCAAGATCGTCAAACAAGAGTTACCATCGGTACAGGTCATTGTAAGAGGGGTTCTGCAGGGCTCTATGTTTTTGATCGTCTGAGTTTCCCTTTATCCTCCATTTCTGGTACTAGTCCTACTCCTATTTCTTTATCCTCTGTTGTTAATCCATCTACTCTTTGCCCTTTGCATCTACTTTTGTTTGCAAGTCTTTTCCTCAATGGCATCATCGATTGGGGCACTTGTGTGACTCATGCCTCTCCATCTTGATTCATCAAGGTGTTCCTAGTCATGTTTCTGTTCACTAATTTTCAGTGCAAGGGTTGAAGACTTGGCATGCAAGTACAACTCTCATATCCTTCTAACATGTCTAGATCTGATCGTCTCTTTGATTTGGTCCATTTGGATATTTGGGGTCCTTCTCCATTTGCTTCAAAGGGTGGTCACAGTTAATATGTCATCTTCATGATGTCCACACTCGATACACTTAGATCTATTTCATGAGACATCGTTCGCAGTTGATTTCTATCTACTAGTCTTTTGCTCAGATAGTTCATACTTAGTTCTCTTCTATCATTCGTGTTTTCATTCCGACTCTAGGAGGAATTACATGGGTCAAGCACACTAACAGGCCGGCATTACAAAACCTACGATGAAACTTACTATGCTAGACCTGTTGTGCCCCGTGGGAAATCAACAAAAAAAAATCAGCAATCTTGAAGAAACAACAGAACATGATTGGATCAAATAAGAAAATCATCACATTGAGCCAACACATATGAGCTTCAAGAAGAACAATGATGAATGTGCATTGTTTAGCTAGGAGATTGAAACAATCACCCAAGAATGATAACCCAAGAACAGTAAAAAAATCACCAATTAGCAGGGTGATGCTATGGTGTGGAGGCCATAGGACCTGGTGAATAGAGGGCAGTGCATGGCTGCAAGCACCAAGAGCCATGACCTCAGTGTGGCAGGGCCGCCGCCATGCAGCAGGTAGCAGCACCTTCGGTAGGTACAGAGGAAGGCAGCAAGTTGTTTGGACATAGAATATTATCTCCTTATCTTAATATTAGGAAGTTGCATTAGTTGGCATATCTCAGGATTTGGTAGTAGTTGCATGCATATCTCATTAATTGATTAGTTTCCAACTTATTAGGAGCCCTACACCTATATATATGGATGTCATCTTTTTATTCATCAAGCAAGAAATAAATAAGAAATTCTTCCCAGTCTCTAGTCCCCTCTCCCCAAGCACGTGGACACCCGTCTAGCCATCCTCTCGGCGTTGTTTACTCATTATGATATAAGGATCATAACAGGTGACTTGATTGCATTACTTGTCGATGCAGTAAATCAATGTAGCTTTAACAAATAACCAATTTATTGACAGTAGGGTTGGACATATTAAATATGTATGTGCCATTCCTCATGAACCCATTTCCAATTAAAACATTTTAGGTCAACATTATGAAAGTTGTGTTGAGGAACAAACCCTTTTTCAACTTGAATTTGGTCAAATATGTGGAAATTATGGGTATAACAGAGTGGTCTATGAAAGCAATCATATGGCACTAGAATACTTGATTGAGGCCAATAGGCAGGTACATATATAGGCAAGGAGGGCCCCGGGCTGGTTTATAGAATCGTGACCACCGTGGGATCTCCTTGCCTAATATAACATCAATCAATCTATAATTAGCTATAATGGGCCAATGGCCCATGCGCCTATGTGACTGTCTAACACTTGCATCGGGCGCGGCCGCCACGACGCTCAGATCGGACCGAATTCTCAAAACCGTCGAAGGTAGACCCTTGGTGAAGATGTCCGATATCGATGATGTCGGGCGTGAAGAACGCGGACAAAGACCAATGGCGACATGCTCCCGAACAAAGTGAAGATCAATCTCAATATGTTTGGTGTGTTGGTGTTTGAACCACATTCGCACGGGCACGGAACAAGATCCCAAGTGTTGTTCTGGAGAAGGGCAAGATGCTCATCTAGCATGGCAACGCGCCGCCGTCGGTCGGCAAAGAGCAAAATTTCGCAGATGTCCTCGGACAGAGACAAAGCATGCAGGTGTTACGCGAGCAGTTGCTTGGGTTATGTTTCGCCTCGTGGTCATGGGTGTGCATTGACCACGGGGATGGCAATCGCGCTTTTGAAGGGACGCAGGATTGGCCGAGGCGCCAAGACGCAGTGGAAGCACCGGAGTACGGGCAAGGGCGCACCGTACACCCGAGTGTTGACGCCGTGGCAGCAAGAACTGGCAACCATGGAGGCGCAGGACGCCGGCAATGCACACGTATTGTCGCGCTGAGGATGCCGGGCAACGCCGCGGTCATCGTGGCGGGCGTAGTCGAGGGTGCTGGCGACGTCGAGGCAGAGCGTGACAAGGGCGCGCCCGGTGACACCGCTGCACGTGGCAATAAGCAGTGAGGCGCGCCTTTGAGACCCAGCCAGACATGGCAAGGGCAGAGAATCCGGAGCAGCAGGCAAGTAGAGAAGCCGGTGATGGTGATCCTGCAGGTAAAAGAGACCGTGTCGGGCCTATAGGCACCGGAACGGGATTAGTAAAGGTGTCCAAAAACTCGAAGTCCGCGGTGGATGGGGTGTCTCGCCGCTTTCAAGCAAAAGGAAAGGAGGACTCGCCAAAGATCACATGGCGAGATATGATGATCTTGTTGGAGTTGGTGTCAGGACAATGGTAGCCTTTATGATGAGCAGAGTAGCCAAGGAAGACGACAAAGTGGAGCCTGCGAGCAAGTTTGTGGGCGCTGATGGCGACAAGTTGGGATAACAACGACAACCAAGACGCTGCAGATGGTCATATCGCAAGTGAGAGCCTAGCAAGGCTTCATGAGGCGACGGGAGCCAGCCGCTTTTGGTTGGTAAGATGTTGAGTAGAATGGTGGCGGTGTTCGCTGCCTCGACCCAATACCGAAAGGTGGAAGACAAAGCTTGGAAGAGGAGGGACCGAACCACATTGTTGAGAGAGCGGATGGCGCTCAAACCTTCCCATTCGAAGCGGAGGTGTAAGGGCACGACATTCGGAGGTGAGTGCCGGGTCAGAAGAAGGCGCGGCGCCGAGTTGTCAAATCACGCGCCCATTGTCGCATTGACGACTTGATGGTGCGCCAAACCGTGGGAAACAAGAGCAAAGAAATTAGATAGAGTCGAAAAGGTGTCGACTTGAGGCGTAAAGGAACGCCCACATATAGTGTGAGCAATCATCGAGATGACCAAATAATATTTGAATCTCGAGACACTAGGGATTTGGCGAGGTCCATAAATCACGCAGGTATGAGTTCAAAACTATGTGAAGCACGTGATGTCGACTACGCAGGGAAAAGGAAGACGTAACATGACGCCCGAGCCGGATAAGCATGACATATAGAATTTCTAATGTCTTTATTACAAGCCATAAGTTTGGACAGTCTCAAATCCGTGGATGACCGAGACGACGATGCCATAGAGTGGACGCAGCCGGTGGCGAGGTGCAAGCAGAAGTGATGACGCGATGAGGGACGAAGAGGGTACAACTGACACCGAGCTATTGCACCGTGATCACTCTCCCGAATGCGATCCTTCACGTAACAACCAAAGGTCAAATTCAACAGAACAATTGTTGTTCAGGGAACTGACGACGGAAATTACGGAAATTAGGTTCTTAATAAGACCCGAGAAACAAGGACATTATTAAGACATAATGAACCGAAGATGAGTCGTGCGAGTGGAGGTGACGGGAAGTAAAGCAGATATCGGCAACAATGGAAGATGGAATAGGATACCGCTTGGGAAGAGGTGTGGGAAAGAGTACCCTGGCCGGAGGTCATATGCGAGGCGGCGCCGGTCGAAGATCCAGTCGGGTTGTTGAGGTGAGTCACGACACGGTGTTGAAGGAAGGGTTAACCTCACGTGTCCCGTGATGGCATGCTACCGTGGGGTAGTAGTAGCCGTGGGCGCACCACTCGCCCTCATGGCGCCACGGCGATTAAGGCTCATACTGTGGAGACGAGCAATGCAGCCGGAGCCAGTGAGGGCGATTCCTGTGTTATCTTGATGGAGCTGCATCAGTGGCTTGTGAAGCCGGGCCATGGATCGCCTGGAGAGCTCGCGCAGATGTTGTTCGGTTGCAGAGAGCCGACCAGCGCGGGCGTCTTGCATCGCCGCTTTTGCCCTTGCCACCGCCAAGACGTGCCGCGCTTTGTCGCCTTTGCCGAGTTCCCGAGTTGCCGCCGCTTTCGTGAGAGGCGCCGGTCATGCTGGTGCAACGGGCTTGCTTGGTTGCCGATCAAAGTGCCGCCAGCCGTAGGTAATGAGGGCGGTCGGGAAGGCGCCGAGCGATGAGCCATGTTGAGTTCTTCAAGCAGCAGACGGTCCGGCTTCCAGAAGGCGAAACGGGCGCCACGCCAAGGTGCATGCCGATGGAGGTGAATCGCTTCGTTGAGGCCGCGGATGATGTTGAGGACGAGCGATCTGATCAGATGACGACCTCACCTAAGTCGCTTAGGCATCGGCCATGGACTTGAACTTGCGGCAGAGTTTCGGCGATGGAGAGATCGCCTCGACGGCGGGCGGAAGGCGTCGAGGTAGATGGCTACACGCCGCGGATGCCGAGAACTGGTGCTCCGTGGCGAGCCAGACGGAGCGGCGATGGCGATGGCATGGTCGTCTTAACAATCTCCTCGAGATCGGGAGAGATCTGGCCGAGAGTTACGCCATGACGACGCAGCCCATGCGCTCCTCAATGAAGGTAATGGGTCGGCGGCGTCGGGCGAACATGGGCCGAGGAAATTTCCCAAGAACCAGAGCATCTGGTGGCGCCACGGTGTAGTTGTTGTTCTCCATGTCGAGGACGGCGGGGACGAGAGCGTGGATGTTCTGGACGCCGACGGCCAGGGCGTGGAGGTTGATGATGGCGGCGGCCTCGTGCGTCAGGAGAGCGTCCCGGAGCGGCTGAGGAGAACCACCGTCGCCACCGGCGCTGGTAGAGGAGGCGGCGTCGTCTTCTCGCGGATGGCAGCCTCGCCGCCCTCGGCGCTCTGGCGGCTGTACGCTGAGGCTATGGCCTTGATAAGCAGCGGCATCGCTCTGGGCATGGCCATGCTCGCTTTGCAACTGCATTCGCACACCTGGAGAAAGGGTTCGTAGTCATTGTCACATGGCAAGGCTCAAGAAGGGCATGGCAAGGTTGCCTCGGAAGACGCAAAAGGCGACTCGAGTGATGGTCCCAAGACATCAGAGAGAGGCGGGTGGAGCGAGCTGCATGCATGGGGCGGGCGCAACTGACTGGATTGCTAAGGGCGCAATGAGAGAGGCTGTGCCAGGCAGTGTGAAGGAGAAGACCTAGGCGCTCGATACCATGAAAGCAATCATATGGCACTAGAATACTTGATTGAGGCCAATAGGCGGGTAGATATATAGGCAAGGAGGACCACGGGTTGGTTTATAGAATCGTGACCACCGGGATCTCCTTGCCTAATATAACATCAATCAATCTATAATTAGCCATAATGGGCCAATGGCCCATGCGCCTATGCATGCGCCTATGCAAATTGGGTATAATGTCTATGGCTCAGCAGGGGCTGAAAACATCCATATAATATTACCTATGACACTAATTCCTTCTTCCTTATATTACAAATGCCAGATACCAACAAAACATCTCATATAATTTGTATCCATTTTATCCGTAGTCGTTGTACATGCATTTTTAGTACTCATAAATTCAGGTGTCAATGATGGCTTGACACATTGACACAAGTAGACTGCAATAATTTGTAAATTTGGGAATTTATCATATTTAATATTTTATTTTAGGCTAATGGAAGTAAGAAAAGCAAGAGTTGTTTACATAATAGAGCAGAGGACCGCAAATTAATGTATTCAGTTTGAAGTATGGCTACAACTTACAATGGCCATCTAAACCTAAAAAATCCAAATGGTTTTGAGATTAAGGAGTTAGATTTGCTATAACTATGAGATCAATTATAGAAGACATGCCATCTCTTGATCAATCCTCAAAGATTCATGTCAGACTTCTATAAAAGAATGTACAATGAAACTTAATATGCGAGACCAGTTGTGCCCTGATAGAGTGGGAAATCAACAAAAAATCTTGGAAGAAACAAAAGGGGATGCTGGAAGCATATCAGGAACTTAACAGATAGTTTTGATGAAGTCCCTAGAGTTATAATGTCACCATCTGCTAGTTCAGCAGGCTCACCCCAATGTCTAGACCCAACATCTGGATGGTGAACCGCCTGGGAGTTCAAGAATGTTCCATTCAAGCTGCCCATGTCCACAAGTTCCCATTTCATTGTCTGCAATATATGAATGAACACTTTGTTCAGTTGTTCACTGTTGCAAGGGAATGGAAGATTCCAAGATTTGATTGCAGCACACAAGTAATCGGAGGAGAGAGCAATTGACCCAAAGACAGTAATGTAATACAGACTAGCTGGCCATCTAATATACAATTTCCAACTCAGTAAATGCTCAATGCCTCAAACATTTTCATAATTACAGTCAAGGAAATAAGCTTCTGCTCATAAATAATTAGTTAACAATAAGAAGTGCTGACAGAAAAAGTAGCATGACAACAGAAACTGTTTCTGCTTAAGATTCAAGAAATAGATGAAAATGTCCCACATTGAGTTACTGTATAACAAAATCACTCGAATTAATTTCTTCTCTAAAAGTGTGGTTTCAGGATCTTGTGAACGATTAGGTTAGGATTGGAATATATGGCCCGACCGCCCTAGCACCCAACATTGATCACTCATGGATAAAATTAAGTTAGTCAGGTTCTAAATCAAAGAAAAATGCATCCAACACAATTGACAAAGCATATATCTGACCAGAATCATGCAGAATGGTACTGTTATGGTTCATCACTAACATCCACTTATCCAATTTTCGACAATGAACCACAAGGCTGGAGAAAGAACCAACCAAATAGCTTTAAGTAGAAGGGACAAGAGATGAATAAATAATTCCTGAACAACCTACCTTCGCATTCCAGTTTATCCGAGCATGCTTCCCTGACACTTCAGAGTCCTCTAACACCAAATTACTTGGGGGAACCCTTCCAAGAGTAATTGGGAGTGTAGGACTAGTTGACTGTTGGGAACAGCTTATTCCATGAGATGGGCCAGCTATGATCTCTAAATCTAGGCTGCTTCCTGCACTTCTAGCAAAAGATTGGATGAAATGGGCACACAAATGCCAACATTTGCAAGGCATCGGCTAGTAAAATGTTTAAATCAAGTTTGAGGGATATCTTACGATATGTGTTATCCTTCAGAGAAATGCTGCCATTACGATTATCCACTCCAGAACCCATTCTTTTGTGCTTTTGATGAGGTTTTGACCAACTTGTATGTGTCGCACACTTAAGTGTGCTTCCCAAATGGAACTCTTCAGAAGTATCATTTGTAACATCGATTACATGAGTTTCTCCTACAAAATTTATAGTACTTTTCAGTAACTGATTTGATATTGCTAATCAATAAGTTAATATATCTGAGCTGAGCAATCCAACAAAGACAGGAGAAACTGAAGAGGTGAATTTCAGCAGGATAAATGTTTGGGTACGATTAAGTATACCTTGTATAGCGCAGGATTCAGCAGGATAAATTCTGCCGGTATCAGCTATTCCATGACTTCTTGGTGAAGTGTTACTCCTATTTGTTTGAATCTTCGAAGATTTTCCAACAACACTTCCAGGAAAACTGTTGCTCTTGCTAGAGTGATCATCCACATTTTCAGGGAGGAGAGGCCTATTTAGATCCTCATTCTGCAAAGGAAGAGTGCAGATTGTGAGATAAAAAAAATACATGGATGTCCATACTGCAATTAATAAAAGAAAGAGTTTGATACCGATCACGTGGTGAGAATTTGTCAACAAAGAACAAACATCGCAGCATAAAATTGGATTTTAGCAGAACAATTTTTAGTAGGCTAGACAAAATGTGAAACTACACTGTCTTGGCAGGCAAGTAAGATACACGGTGGAGAAGAGTATCAACAACCTAGAAATTATTGCTTGAGTGAATCTGGAAGCTCCGTGTGAAACTAAAGAGTTAATTAATCCAAAAATGTATGATACGAAACAAAATGTACTGTTGAGTGTGCCATACGCTGCAGATCCTTTTACATATCACTAACGCAGCTTCTAATAACTTCATACATCTACCAAAACTCAACTACACCTTTTATTGCACCACGGCAGCGCTGAAGCAGATCACGAGTCAAACTACAAAACTTCCGAATTTCATCATACTTCGACTCTGATATGCAAGTAACAGAGCAAAACTACTCATGCAGACAATATCATCTAGATTGATAATTCAATGATGATGTAAGGATTTTTCTAGTGGCAAAAAAACAACCAAAACAATAGGACTCAAGCTTCCAAAAATTGGTTGTATCACCGATATTTCGGGTATTCTATCAGTGTCACTAGTCACCAACCCACTTGATACCGATTCACTTGTTTTGAAAAATCAACATTGGAATAAATCTGCCAACATATGGCTTGTTAGGCCAACATATAGGACTCATACAGGTGGGCATATCAGGCTCACCGGCGTGTGCTCCATCTTCGTCGACTCGCCGGTGTGTGTGTGCACAAGCATGCAGCGTGGAGATGAGGAAGGGACGGCGAAGGGGTCAAATACCACCCTGAAGTCACAGGTCAGAGTGCAGGGAGTCCGGGGGACAGAGGCGCTGCAGATGGAAGAAGAGTGGAGAAGCGGAGCTGCAGAGGAAGAGAGGAGCAGCGGCGCTCATGAATGGGATCATTAGATGGCACAAGATGGAAGAAAAAGAAAACCAACAAATGGACATACAGTTGGCGGCGCCCATCTCGTGAAGAAAGGGTGGAGTCCAGGGAAGAGGAGGCGCCTATCTCGTGAAGAAAGGGTGGAGTGAAGGGGAAGAGGAGGAGCAGGTGGGCTTTGCAAGAACAGCCCAGTCACCTATCTTCCCACCTTTTTTTCCTTTTTAGATTTCTTTTCATTCTTTTCCTTTTTTCCCACCTGTGTTCTTTAGAAACTTTTTCCAACAAGGAGAAGTTCATCTAAATTTTTCAAATAAAAATTATGACAACACTTGTTATGCGCTAATTAATGTATGGCATTCAATCCACGTGGAAAAGGCACACAGTTGGTCCCTCTAATTTCAATTTGGTCCCAGTTCAACCATGTACTATAAACCAGGTAAATAGCCCCTTTTACTTTCAAAACCGAAGCATTTAACCCCTAAAGGCTGGTAGCCACGTAATCGTGGTTTTTCCATGTGGGTCAGCCACATCACTCACACGCTAGGAAACATCACATATTTGACACAGCAAATAAAAGAAAAAAAGGGAAAACTGCTCTCATAGGACTCTCTATTTGCCACTTTCCTCTCATACCACTTTTTTTTTTTTGTTTTTTTTTTTTGGAAAACCCACTTTTTTGTTTTTTTTGAAAACCCACTTTTTGTTTCACCTTGCTCAAATAGCACTAACTAACATACACAGCTTGCCTCAATAGCACTATGGACATTTTTGCCCCTAACTCCTCACCTCCCTCACTTTATCTCCCTCTTCCTCTTCTCTCGCCTGCCACCCATGAGGGCCGACCATACTCATCTCCTCTCTCTCTCTCTCTCTCTCTCTCTAATCCATGTCTCATGACATCCAAGGTGACCATCTCCTCTATTCCTCATGCTTTCTCATCTCAAACTCCGACTTCTCATGCTCAGCTTCATCTTCACCGGCGACACCTTCTCACCCCCTTCAGTTGCATCCCCTGCTTTCACCTCCCCATCGAGTCCAGTGCCGGTGGCTCCTCATTCGCCGTGGCAACCGGATCCACCACCTCCCTGTTGGCTCCTAGACCTGGTCTTGGTCGTCGATGCCAGCGACCAGATCTGCTCGGCCGTGCCTTCGTCGCCACCACGATGAGGTTGACGGAGGTGGCTACTATCTAGTATCTCGCAACTTCACGGGAGGAAGAAAGTAAGGCGATGGGCTGCAGACTTGGAGGAGAGGAAGAAGGTAGGAGGGTAAAATAGTCTAAAAGGTTGCATAATGGTATTTTAGCAAAGTAGCAAGTGGGAGTGGTATGTTTGCAAGGTGATAAATAAAGAGTGCTATGAGAGCAATTTTCTCAAGAAAAAATGTTGGGCCCACCTGTCAAATCCAAATCTTCAAAAATTCCCTTTCTTCTTCCTCTGATATGATTCCCTCACCGACGATGCGGGTGAGCACAACAATGCCTTGGCAACCCAGCCAAGATTCTCCAACATGATGTCGTGGCACTTGGCAACAAGAAGCGATGGGCGGGGCTATCATCTACGCACCGACACGCCTAAAACTCACATACCAGTATCGTGATACGTATCCGATAGCAGTACGTGTATGATATGGCCAGATACGCGTGCGGCGGGCGACGATGTAAATTTTCTTTCCAAAAGAATAAAAATAATTTACGATATGCATCTGATACTCCCTGATACCATTTGAAACGCTGTTGATGGTCCACTGTCGTTGCCATCCATCTTCAGCTGAATGTCATCCCCTCCTCACTGCTCGTAAACAACCTCTTCTGCACCACTACCGCGACTGGCACTTGCTGGCGGCGGAACGAGACGATGATGTTGTGCTGCTGCTGCTGGCCTGCTGCTACTGTGACTCCTAGCAGCGAGGAGGGAGGACGCAAGACGGGCGGGGGCCTTGGGGCTGGAGAGCGAGGGGTCGAGACAGAGAAGAAAGAATGGTGAGCGAGTGTGCAAGAAAAGGCTGCACACAGATACACGACGGAGACGAGAGGAGGGTTAGGGATCTAGGGCAAGCCAGAGGTGAAGATGCATGGGCGGATGGGCCAAAGCAGCCCATCTGTTTCCTCTTTCCCTTTTTCCCCTTATAGTTGTGCAATGGATCTGGATCGTTTGTGTCTTTCTATGTGACATACCATGCCACATGTCCGCTTATATTCCTAATTCCTTATAACACATCATTAATTTCTGTATTTTTTTATTTTCATTATATACAAATACATGTATTGTCGACGTTGTTTTGGGGAAATGGCGGTCATGCAGTATCGGCATATCGGCTATCGCAGATCGGTATCGGTGTATCTGGGCAACCTAGGCTGATCAGGCGAGGATGGGGCATGCGGAGCATCTATTACTCTTCGGTGTCCCTTTGGTGCAAACGCCGCTGCAACCGTGCTCCTCACTGCCATCCTAAATCAAATCCAGACTCCGTCAGTTGACACCAAGCACAGCCACCACAACGACGGCTGCCTACGCTGGTGCTACCATGGCCAACTACGATCTGTTAGTTGGGAGAAGCAGCCAGCAAAACGAGAGAGAGAGAGAGAGGATCTGAAGGAGCTCGTATATAAGTTCAACCCCATCTGGCCATCCGCATGGCTGCCACTTCCAACTCTTACCATGCTAGGCCACACTCAACCTGGTAACAGAGAGAGAGAGAGAGCATAGAGAAGTTTGGAGGAAGAAGACATGATTCGAATCAGGATTTGTGATTTTGGGAATTTTATGGAGTTTTATTTGATCTAATGACTAGGATTTCTTGTGGCTAGATCCAATGGTGGAGAAGGCTGTGGGGTTAAGTTGGTTGGATCAAAACATGCATGAGTGTGGTAGCTTGGCATGTAAGTGCACTTGCCACATGGGAAGCCACTCATGCGTGCAAACCACATAGTTTCAAGTTTGGACCTCATTTGATCTGGTTTCAAAGGTAAAGGGGTTATTTATCCGGTTTTATGGTACAGGGTTGAAACTGGACCAAGTTGAAAGTAGAGGACCAAACGTGGACTTTTTCCATTCCACATGAGCTTTCTACTATAAAATCATGATTTATGCAACTTGTAAGTAAAAATTATGAACAATTGTAAAGTTCCAATACAGGAATATATTGTCCATTATATTGTCTGTATAGTACACATGATATGCAAAAGCCTATCAGATACAAAACCGATATCCGCTATTCAGAACCTTGGTAGGACTTCAAATGAAATTCCAATGGTACACTAGTACTGATTACTCCAACAAGTTCTGGATGGATTTTGTTAGAAAAACATGATCCTCAGCATATTTACAGAAAGTCATACATTTTTCTCATTTTTTTATATAATACGTCAATGCACTTGGAGTAATCATAGAACAAACAAAGTTGCCCTTAATGTCTCTCTCCATTTTTTTCTCTCCCAAATTTTTGCATGTAATTGAACTATAGCAAGCAATAAAATGTTGCTCTAATCATGATTGAAGTCTTCCAAATGGGCATAACACATCAGATAAACAACCAGACTTCCATGAATACTCGCATTAACGTCAGTCTGGCAAAAAACCTAATCAACCTCTAAAGTGACTGAACGATTAGTCGATTACCATTGTCGAACCAAAGCGCCTAATCCATCAATGCAAGAAACAAGCCAATGACATAGAACAACGACCTATCGACCTCAACACGGGATAAACCACCAATGTTCTCCAAAGATAACGAAGGAAGGAACAGATTAGCAAGAACAAGAACAAGACCCACGGGCCACCGCCAAATGTTCACCGCTACTACCGTGACACCAAGAAACCCATACGCAATCAACCAGCCATTCTTGTCTCTAGCACAATCCCCAAGAAAACACCGAGACCACCGATTTGCATCAAGAAACGCCGGGATTTCGCCTCCCGACGATTCGAATCGGGATCAAGCGACAGTGAAACAGGAAAAAGGGAGCAAGAAAGCTTGGATCTTGACCTGGCTAGCGACCGGGGGAGGGGCCGCCGGGGCCTCGACCGCGCGGCGGTGCCGGAGCCTGAGCCGCTGCCACCATCGCCGGCAGGCGAAGACGGCGAGGACGAGGATGACGAGGGCGGCTATGGCGGTGGCTAGGAGTGCCAGGGGAGGGGCGGCCATGGTAGGGGGAGGGAGGAGGCTACTCAGGCTAGGATGGCTGCATCGCCATCGCCATTTCTTCTGTGTATGTTTGTGTTTAGCTGATCAATTCGGCCTCTCCTTGTCCGTGGGTTTCTTGGGGAAGCTATTTTTGGGCTGCACATTTCCTGTTTTTTTTTTATGCTACCCGTGAATGGTGAGCCCATTTTTTCATGTCATTCCCTTTTTATAATTTTAGGAATTTACTTGTGATAAATGCTAGTCATAATGTGATAACAATAAACAACTCACCTTTAAAAATATCCATCTCTAAGAAAGTATGTACCTATCAAAAGACTGTTTGTTGTATATATGTGTCTCATCTTAACCGTACGAACTATGACGGGCACTCTCTTTCAAAGAACATGAACATATTTGATTTTGGTTTCGTTTTTCTTTTAGATTGCTTATTGATCTTATGTATCATAGTATCGTGCTGATGAGTAAAGGCGAAAACAAACTCGTTGTCATGCAGAAAAGTAATTAAAAAAGCCACAAATATGTTTATGTAGCAACTCATGTATTTTTAGTGGTTCTCATATAAAACTATGGCATGATTCATAAAGACGTGCAATGGTGTGGCTAAGAGTTTGTAAAAGGAGAGCGAATGTCCCACTTTACATTTATATCTACTCTTATTAAAGGGGAGTTGCTAGCCGGCCTCTCGTAGCGGCCACGTCGCCGAAATTTTTTTTCCTGTCAGATCGGTGTCCGGACGCACGGGATCGCATGGGGGAGAGCGATTTCGTCGTCGTCCGATCGCGTCTAGCGGAGCGATTGCGTCCAGCATCGCAGGTCTCGCGATTCTTCCTGTTCCTTGACTTCCTTCCCCGTCATCTGCTTTCTCCTCGCCCCCCGTCGTCTGCTTTCTCCTCGCCCGCCGTCGCAGGTGGAAAACTCATGATTCGTTTCCTCCACTCCCTCCCTCCGTCCCTCCACTCCCACCCACGCCGCCGCTTCCTTCCTCTCGCCACGCTGGCTTCCTCTCTCCTCAGCCTCCGCCTTTCCTCCTCCTCCCTCCCCGCCCCTCCACTCCCTACGATGCCGCTTTCCCTTCCCGCTCACGATCATGGCCACCTTCTCCACTTCGCCTCCAACGGCTGCTGCTCTCCCTCTCTGCCACACCACCGTCGCCAGATCCGGTCGGATCCAGATCCGCCGATTTGAGCTCCATCGCCATGTCCTACTCGGCGCCCTCGGTCGACATACTCTAGTGAGCACCACCTAGACGCCCTCGACCTCCCCAATTGCCGCCAAGACTCCCACCGCCTAGACCGCCGCCACCATGAGCCTCCCCACGCCGGCCTCACGCCACCGCCCACTCCGAGCTTCTCGCCTCACGTAACGCACGAGGCTTTTGCACCTCCTCGTGTCTGCTCACCTCCTTTTCTCGTCCCTTCGTCTCGGCCATTGCCGCCTCCATTCGGCCACACACCTTGCCGCCGCCCGCTCCTCCTCGGCTGCCGCTCCGACCGTGACGCCACCTCCTGGGCCTTTTCCTCCCCAAGATCCTATTTTATCGGTCCTCGCCGCTCGCCGCATGCCGCCACCTGCGCCCCATGGTTGTACTGTCGCTAACTCCATTTCTCTCCTTCCCTTTCCCTCTCCCTCTCCCTCCCCCTCAATGACATGTGGGCCCATTTCCTTTGGGAGTTAAATGGACGCAGTAAAAACTATGAGATGCAGAGACTCAAGTTACAAATTCCGGAAAAATAGAATTCCAAGCTATTCAAGTATAATTTGTATGCTTTCATTTTGTCATGTTGTGTCAACAGAGTGTACTGGGTGACAAATATTTAGTTTTTTTTTATAGGTGGGATTCGATCGCACTAAATGCTCATGGATTTCCTTCACTGTTCGTCTTCCTCCCCGTTCATTGGAATGTGAAGTTCTTATCGACTTGTATGTAGTGATCTTGTTCAATGATAACCAGAGTGCAAGACATATCAATGTTTCAGTAATGCAACAAATGAGGGACTCTTTGGTCGATAGTAGGGTGTCCATTTGTCATCCTCTCACCGTTCCATTTCTTCAATAGTACTTTTGATTTCTGCGCTTTAGTTCCATCTGGCAAATTCATAAACAGCTTAGCAAGCCTCATCAGACACCATCTATTGACACTCACAATAAGTGCTATTGTACACGTATGCTTATTGACACTCACAATAAGTGCTATTGTACACGTATGCACTTAGTGCATTTGTAAGGTGCTAAGGTCAATCAGTTAGAGACAATTAAAGAGAATATTTATGCTATTCATCAATGTCATGTTAAAATCTAAACAATTCCTAAATCGATGCAATTACATATCTATTGCGGAGATAATACATATTTTTACCTTTTCACTAGCTATTTACTTTGTGTTGAGGTTTTCTAACATTTGCTAATGAATTCTCCTTTTGTGCAATATTGCAGTAATGCACATTAGCTAAGTTTTACTCGTGTAGCTAAACCCATTCGGTTATATAATTGTCAGGAACTCAATCCATCCATTCCAACTCTCTTTATCCAACATAGGTATTCCATTGGCCTGTGCTTTTCGCTTTCGATTATTGCTCTTTCATTGATGCTGCACAATGAAATTCGTGAAAATACATTGTATCATGTCATTTGAAATATAGATCTCAAATTAAACCCGATTATTTACTTATTAGTCTTCGCTATTAACGTTCTAATCTTTTTTTACCTTTTGGCTATAAAAATATACACATGTGTGCCGATGCTACTTACTGACAGATAGTCCTGAGGTTAGTTTACAGATAAACCAAAAGATCTTCAATTATATCTTTATGTAGGTATACATAAATAGGGCATTTTTTAAATAAAGGAGAGCTTCTTTGGATGTTCATTCTTGAGAATTTGCTGCTGTCTATTTATTGAATACAATATATTACACCGAAGGATAAAAAGAGAGAATGATGTTGGGCTATCACCGGGCTGGAACGCTGTCCACCATGCAACATCTAGACTCAGGTTTGAGGCATAGCCTTTTTATTATTTTTATATCCTGCTTACTATATTTTTCATTGTTTTCTTCATTGATGTCACATCTCTTTTATTACACCTTTTCTTACAGTGTATACATAACTAGGACATTTAGCTTCTTTTTGTGTTGTACTTTGATTTTGTTCTCCAGATTAATACATATTTGCTATTTCCATCAACCTATTACTTAAAACACTTTTCTTAATGTTTTAAGTCGTTTTACAATGTCTATCAGACATATCTCAACATAGATGATTTGTGTACGATGCTCAGATTTAGCTTGCCAAATACAACTACTGAACATAGAGTGATTTCTAATCCATCTAATACTTTGTTAACCCTACTCATGTTCCATACAATACATACGGAATTACATTGTGCCATATTAGGCACTCTACAAACCATGGCCAAACATCATATATTCCAAGGCCGAGCGCGGCGTAGCGCGCCTAACCACCTAGTAGACCTTTAAGGCGAAACAACAGTGAATATCTACATTAGGCAAAGATAAATTTCTTTTACCTTGTTTTAAATTATTCATCGGCAAGTGAGGTTGGCGGCGCTTAACCACCCTAAGAGCATGTACAATAGGCTTATGTCAGCCGTCTATAGTCATTGCCATGTAGGATTTTTGCTGACGTGGATGAAAGAGAATAAAGAAAGAGAAAAATGATGTCTACAATCCTGTAGTCGACTATAGCACAAGAAACAAGAAAAGCATTAAAAGATTATGTGTTCTATTAAGACAACTAAAAAGATAGCAACCGCCTGTACCATTGTATAAGCTGTTCTTAGTGTTGTCTACAAGTGATATGGACAGTTGGTATAGACAGCAGCTGTCTATACCATTATACATGCTCTAAGGGCTGATTTTGCCCATGACGACACAATATATAATATTTATAAGTAAAGCTCGTCTCAAATCTGCGTACTTCTGGGTATTATACAAACTTATGCGCTAGTCCGACATGTGAACCCAGCGGATTTCATTACCAGTTATTCATGCTAGGTTATTGCTTAATCTTCGTCTAATGCGCTAGGACAATACCGACAGGCAAATCGTGAAACAAATTCTTTAATGGCAAAGAGAAGTAAAATGTAAATGCCAAAGACAGGAGTATCACCTCTTATGTACCATTGGTTTTAATTTTAGTGTTCCTTCTATTCGCTCTTGTTGATTCCTGTACTTGGAATTTGCACGAAACAAACAAGGGTGCATATGTGTTAGTACGATAACAATTAATGAAACGCAAAGCAAATTATATCATCGTAGAGAGAAGTAAATACCAAACATATATATCACCAGTAAATGGTTCACACTGACAAATTTGATCGTTCTGCTATGTTAGTGCATCATACACTTGCATGTATTATATCCATTTTATCTTTTAAATAGTGCATCATACACTCTTCTTTTTTTGGAAACGGGGTGAGGGCCTACCTGGGCGCCAAATTATACTATATCCACTGAGCAGGAGGCACTTGCATGTACTATATCCATTTTATCTTCTGAAGAGTGAAAGGAATTTATGTTGTTGCTATTTTTTAATATGTTTAGTTGTCAATTGTGATTTTTTAAGGCCTACGCGAGAACTAATGTTTTTGTTTTTCTTCACTGTATTTTCCATAGAGAAATTGGATTACTAACTAATTATCATAATTTTTTGAGATAAACTAAATTATCATAATGAAAGAATTGATGTTTTACATGTCGAATTGACACAAACTTATAACATAGTAAGTGTCGGGACCCGGATTTACACATCCGAAACTCTCTGTGTACTATGAACTAGTTTCAAATCAGTAGCTAGTTCACACAGTGAAACATTAATGAAATATCATCCATCTATCGATTTAACTAAAAAGATAACAAAATAACACATAGCAATAATAATTGGACATTATGATCAACGTTTACTTAACTTGTTACGCAGGATTAAAGAAACAAATAAACTCTTCTAGTGGAACGGAAACTTGGAAAGTCCAATCAACATGCCCACAAGCAATTGAATGGAGGACGTATCCTAATTTGTAAAACCTTCAAAGAACTCTTCAGAGAACTCGAGCAATTTTGACTTTCTTCAACCGAAAGAAAAAGTTTAAAGCAGTGAGTACATGAAGTACTCAGCAAGTTATAGGGAATAGTATGCAATTAATATTCATACAAGGCTTGAACAAAGGAATAGATGTATGTTTCTTTTGCAGAAAACAGATAATGATAATAAATAGATTGCAAAGCGTAGTTGAAAAGACAATAAATAAATAGAGTAAATAATTTCTTTGAACAACTAGTGAACTTTTCATTTACTTCCCCACCAAACCACCAAGTGAACATCTCATCCACCAAGCAAAAATCATATTCACCATCCGACCAAATTTTTATAAAAACTCTACCTCTCGTGTAAAATCCCCGAGCATTATCCATAACCGGAGACACAGCTATTTAAATAGTTTTAACTCTGTAGAGATTGTACAGTTTTACCCACAAGAGATAATTCAACTTATAATGTCTGACCACACTTTCATAGGTGCACGACTAAGTGATTATCACAAGGCTTTATAAACCTCTTTCTTAACCCAATTCTTTCCGCTAAAGTTTTGTAACATCCCAAATACCTAAACAGGTGTTTGTTCAAATATAATTAAATGTGTAGAAATTAAAACTTTTTCTCACATCTTGAAAACCCCTAAAACTCTCATGAGATTCTTGTCCAAGAGTTGTGTAATCCAAAAACATAAGCTCTTGTTGACCAAAAGTCAAACTCATTTCCCATTTGTCACAAATCTTGTGCCAAACATTTGGAAATATTTTTCGTTGGTCCTAGAAATGTTGTGGGACCCCTCTGAAAAATATCATGAGTTTTAAAACTTGTTTGATAATTTTTGGAGGTAAAACAAATTCTTGAATTGCCTTCATGAATTTTCTGAGAAAAATGTATTGCATAATAACCTCTGGAAATTTTATGTAAAGTTAATCATGACGTCAGCAAGCTCCAGTTAAAATTTCATAAATTTTGGAGTTCATTTGCTATCTCAAATAATTCACGCAAAGTCCCAAATTGTTAAAAACTAAATTTAAAATGGTGACTGCTCCTTGGCTAGCCGCTTTGCAAAGTCGGGTCCAACCCAACCTCGTTCAAGAACCCATCGACCTCCTTCCCATTTGATGAGGTCGCAGCTGCTGGATGTACATCCAACCGCCACGACCTCCTCCGTGGTCAACACCGCAAGGTCCTCTTCCACTCGTTGAGGTCATTGCCCTTGGATCAAAACCGATGGCCATGACCTCCCTTGTTATCAAACCTCAAAGTCCACCTTCCACCTTGGTGAGGTCACAGCCCTTGGATCAAAAATCCATGGCCATGACCTCCCCTGTGTTTTTAAACCTCAAAGACCTCCCTTTGCACCTTGTTGAGGTCGTAGCCGTTGGATTCACTCTAAAGGCCACGACCTCCTCCTCAAACATTCACAGTGAGGTCCTCCCACCTACTTGAGGTCACAGCCCTTGGATCAAAGATTCATGGTTAGGACCTCCCCTCACTGTCAAAACCTTCAGATCTTCCACCTTGTTGAGGTCGAGCCGCTGGATTCTGATCCAAAGGCCACGACCTCCGCCGCAAATCATCGCACCTCAGACCTCCCGCTTCAATTGTTGTGCACCGCTGATTAAAATCCACTGGTCACGACCTCCTCCTCGCTTTGCGCGATCAGATCTCCCAACAAGACATGAGGTCGTGAGTCTTAGATCTAAATCTAAAGGCCATGACCTCTCTTGTGCGTCTTGCAGCCGCCTAAGTCCTCCCCGATGAGTTATGTGCCCTTGGATTTAAATCCAAAGGCCATGACCTCCACATCTTGGGTCAGAAGTGCCCAAACGTTAAGTCCCTCAGAGGTCCGCACTGCTGATTTAGATCCAACGCTTGGACCTCCCTGTTCTTTTCCTTGCGCATCCGCGTAAGGAAATCGGAGGGCCACGACCTCCCGGTCCAAGATCGTATGGCGGGACCTCCTCCCACCACTTAAAACATAACGGTTCAAAAATCACATCCGATGGTTAGGACCTCCCAAGTCTTATCCAACGGTCAAAATGATCTCTCTGTTCTTCTCCTTCCCACACGCATGCGTGTTCTCGCGAGGAGAAAAGGGCGTGCTCACACTTGTGTACCTTCAACGACTCTTTCTCGACCAAGCATTAAATGCCGGTCACCTTCCACCTCTCCACCTGCAAGCAGTTCTGCCACCATGTCAACCCCACGCCTTGTCCAAGCCATGGATCGAGCCATGGGCTAAGCTCACCGTGAGCTTACCCCTAGCTCATGTGCCCCGCTTCTCCCAATTATAAAACCCCATTGGGTTCCTCCTTAGCTTCTTTGGCACACTTCCAAGCTCTAGCTTGCACCTGTCTTCTAAGCTTTCTCCTCCACCGACCTCCCCTTTGGCCACCATTGTTGAAGCTTGGAGCCCTCGGTGGCACCATTGTTCCAAAGGGCTCCTCTTCAACTTCTTGCTCGCTTTGTGCTCCCTTGCCTTCGGTGTTGACCCTAACCTTGTTTAGGTTGACATTTTCAGAGGAGGCCTCACTAGGAGCCGGAGCCGAGCTTTGGCCGTGAGCAACCCACTGCCTTCACCAAAGACTGCCTTCCTCGTCCCCAACCTCCTCAAAGATCCTCTCGACCTCCAGTAACGCCCTCGATAGTCCTTAGATGCCGCACCTGTATGTTGTTATGAGCTTTTCTTGGGCACCCGCTTGAATGTCGCTATGGAGCTCAATACCTCGCTATTGTCTTTTTGGCCGTGGCCGGTCATTTTGTCCTCTCCGCCGCCGGCGCTCAAGGCCGCCGCCGCTGAGAGGAGGTCCATGGTGTGCGCAACACTATTGCGCACCACTAGTACCATTGGGGTCGCCATGAGGAGGTCGCATCACCGATTGCCCCCATCTTTATGTTAGATTCTTGTCGAACGGACGCCCAAATTGCGCCGCTAAGACAAAGATCCTCCCTTAAATGCGCCAATCATTGCTTAACCTTGGTAATCATGGGTTTAGCTTTTAATGCCTTTAATCTCGCTCTTTGCGCGCATTTAAGACCTCGTCGTGGACCTCCTCGTTGTCCTCGCAGATTAACTCGCCAAGGCGTGAGGTGCGAGGTCGTGGGCCGTCCATCTCGCAAGATCAACGGTCACGACCTCCTCTTTGATTGCGTGCATAAGGTCCAGCAGCGCTAGCGCGAACGCGTGAGATCTTGAGGTCATAGCCGTTGGATCCAAGATCAACGGCCACGACCTCTATCTCATGCGGACGCTGCGCGCTCATTGGAGAACAAGGACCGGGATCCAAGATCCACGGCCCATGTCCTCTAGATATCGCGAGCGCAGTCAAGATCACTGGGAGGTCTTGAGCCGTTAGATTCCAAATCTATGGCTCATGTCCTCCCACTGTTCTAGTCCTTAGGACCTCTGTGAGGTCTTAATTATAAACCAAAAACAGATGAACTTTAAAATTGCATAACTAAGTCAATTTAAATCCAAATAGGGTGATTCAAATTTTGTTAGCTCTGGTTTGACCTGGGCTCCAATCTAAAAATGGTTATGAGCCCGCCTCAGCTCCGAACATGGTTTTGCAAATAGGTTTTAAAACTAACTTTAAATGTAGTGTTTAACTTGTAAAATACATAACTAATGCTCAGAGATTATTTTTGAGTGAATCCAACTTTGTTGGGTTCCTCTATTGATGAGCTTGCTGTGAAAATTAGTTTTGAGCATGTTGCTGTTGTCAAAAAGAGTTCTTGTGCATTATAATTTTGTTCAAGTTCTTATTTTTGAAAAATCATAGAAAATGCATAATAGCTCCAAATGTGGTGAACTCAATTGTGTTATTCATCTCATGAGGTGCTGGTTTTACAGTAAAAATCTCAGTATCACCACCTTTCTAGAAAATGTTGCCTCTTAATTAAATTAGTGAATAGTGGCAGTTTGGTATTTTTAGGGCTGAGTAAATTTGTTTTGCTCATAACTTTTGCATTGAGAATCCAAATCCGTTGGTTCTTGTTCCTAAATTCCCTAAAAATCATCCTCTTGCTGCTGTAGAAATTTCAGAGTATTTGGAGTTGGTTTGCTGTGCTGTCTTGTGGTTTTCGCTATTCTTATCGCTTTCTTTTCGATTTTCGTTAGGTGCCGCATTTAGTACTTTGAACCCGTGAGTGACCCTCAGCAATATATTGAGCAAAATCAGCAAAGCAAGCAGTTTGATCATATCCATTTATTGTCCCATTACTTTAAATCTTAATACTTTGTTTCACTTATATGTATGCATGCTACTTTGTGTTAAAATGTCGCTAGTAATCCTATAGATGCATATTCGTAGGTAAATGTTCATTCTCTACTACTAAGCCTAGATTACCTTGTCGCGATTTAGAGTTCATTGGATGGACTCTTATCGCTAGTAGTTTACGTTGATAATGCTTAGCAATGCTTAGATAACGGTAGAAATGGGCGGTTGTTGACATTATGTCGATGACCTTGATCACACTAAAATCTTTATTCCATTTTGTCCTTCTTGTGGCTTGTTACTTTGTAAACAAATAAAACCAAAATGAAAACAAACTGTTATTGACTTGGGCACAATGGATGTTGGTGTGACATTTTGGGTGTGATCGAATGGTGCCTAAGTCCCCAAGGACCGAAGTTACTTGTGTCACTAAGCCAAGCGCTCTTATGCTAACCACACGAGGGGATATGGGACCTCTTGACTAAGTACTTTGGGAGGTGTTAATTATGAGCTGGTTGGTGGGTGGTTTTAAATGTGTATGTGTGGTGTGGGAGAGGAGCATTAGCAGCACCCAAGTTAGGTCAGCCTAGTGTGTCCTTATCCCGTGGGTTGCGACTCTTAATTAGCATCATCCATTGAAATGTCTCGTAGGACTTAGGCTTCTTAAGATACCAAAGGAAGTGTGCTAAATCATGTGGCTAAAAGGCTATTCGATGTGGGTACATTGGTACACCCTCAGGTTAAAACTATTCAATAGCCTCGCCCTAGGTTATGGACATGCTTGGTAAGGTCGTGCAAGAACTAGACTACAACATTTAAATTAAAACTTGATGGGTTGGTATGAATGGATGTTCATGCTATTGTGGTGGCTAATGGGTTAGCCACTTCCAGGATTGTTGATGTTATCTATCAATTGTTACTTGTCTCGTTGGTTTCTTGCAAATGAAAAATGAATTGCAACATTGCTTTGGAATCTATTTAAATATTGCCAATGAAAACTTGCTTTATGCTAAAATAAGTCCAAAGCCTCATCCACTTAAATAAAGCTTGCATGTAGTTAAACTATAGTTCTCATATATTACACGCCGGTCTTATGTAGTACATTTTTGTACTCATTTGCTTTGCTTAATAACTTTGTTGCAGAGGAGGTAGGGTCCAAAGGGCTCTACTTTTGCGAGATGTGCATGGGTTGGGAAAGCGACTAGCTTATGGTCCTGGCCGTTGCCTTGTGGGTGAAGGCACACCGTTGGCTTTATTTTGGGCCATCTCTATGGCACTTTTGCTTCCGCTGTTATCTTAGTAGTCTTGTTGTTATTTGGCCGGCCTCTCTTTTTGTAATAACTATCCCTTATTTATACTAACTTTTGGTTTGTTGCTTGTTCTGCTTCTATGTGTTGGAATGGAATTGATGCAATCTTTTGTAATGAGTTGTGTGTATCGTGCATTCGGGAAGTACATATATCTCGAGGCACGATTTATTTAGTTGATAATACTAGGGTCAATTGGATGACTAAGTATTATGAGCCTAATAAATCGGGGTCTCACAAGTTTCGACACTGAATGTCTTTCCGACCAGACAGGGCCCCTCTTGCGCCATTGTGAGTATACATCCATCACCTAACTCACGCTTTCAAGACAACTGAAATTGAGATATTGCTAATTAGTTAGCCAGGTCCATCCCATATTGGACAAGTGGTTGTACGATATGACCCAGTTTAATGGCGCACACAATTAAGTCCTTGATAATTACTCAGGCGAGTGTACTACAACCCAACAATGTGCAAACTGCACCCCATTTACTGTACAATCGCTCGCTTGAGCAGAAATCATTTTGTTCAATCAAGACCAATGACATACCATGTCACGGCATACAAATTTTAACAACAGTGGCTACCCGCCACAATTCCATATCTCATAAAGTCAAATTAACATTATTGAATATATAACAGGACCCATCGTACAACTAAGCATGACTAAGCATCTTTACGATACCCATGTTGGTGATACAAATATATCCAACTAATAATGATCATCCTATGGTGACAAATGATTTATGGTATTCAAATATTCAATGGAGGCATAATGATAAATAGGTGTTTAACTATTCCCAAAAGCAGTTAATATAAAAGTAGCATGCAATTTAATATAAAACAATATATTTTTGAAAACATAGGCTCAATATGATCAATGGGTTACCACTTGCCTTGGCCTTACTCAGTTACCACAATTAGATCTTCAAAACTTGCTCATGCTTTTGCTCCTGCTGCTGCTCCTTGAAACAGATCGTCTAAATGAGAGAGAAAACAACAAATGAAACACAAATAAATCCAAAAGAAAAACAAATAAAATCCAAAAATAGAAAAACCAAATCTAAAAGAAAGAGCTCGGTTTTAGAGGAATTTAGGAACTTGAACGGACTGAATCGGAGTTCAGACGAAGCAGAATGGACTCTCAGAAGATTTGTCAGAAAAAGAAAAGGAGAGAGACAAGAATATTCTCTAGAATATTCCTTCGGCTGAAAAAAAGACACCGACAAGTGGGGCCCACTTATAAGTGAAAGAGAGAGGATGACAGTGGGGACCCACATGTCACTAGCAGGGACAGAAATGGAGAGAGAAGTAAGGAGGCTGACAGGTGGGACCTACTTGTAAGAGAGAGGAACAGGGAGAGAGGAAGCAGAGGAAGGAGGCAAGAGTGTTTTCAAGGCAAGCAAGGCAAAGTGATGAGGAGGCGACGGACGAAGGCAAAAATGTAATTCTAGGGTCACGGCGGTCCTTTGGGTGGCGGTGGTGCGATTTGCCATGAGAAACGACCAGCTCACGGTGGCTCGACGGCGCCATGAGGAAACGGAGGGAAGCACGATGACGTCAACGGTGAGGGGAACTCGACGGGAAGCTCGGGGCAACCAGAGAGCGGCAAGGACGGCGGCTCGACATGGCGATGGAGAGACCAAAAGAAGTGAGGGGGTCGGAAGAGGACAGCGAGGGATGCGAGGTGATGCATACGGGAAGGCGAGAAGACTCATCGTGCCATGAGATCGGGGACGATATGGGTGACCCATTTACGACGGCAAGAATGGTTTCAAGAACACTCGACCGACGAGGAAGAGAGCACCGGATGGAACGTGACGAGGCGAGTCCAACGGAGGTGACAGCACTGACAAAGGAGCAACGATGGAGAGGAAATCTAGCAACAGAGACCTTCGGCGAAATTCGGCGCAACGAAGACGAGATCGTCAACGACACTTTGGGGTTTCGAGACAGGAGAATGACGCGAGAAAAATAAAATGACGCGAGAAAAATAACACGGATGACGCGCTTTTAAAGGGTTGGAGAGGGAGTACTTAGGAGGAGAACGACGGTACAACCGTGTCGGACACGAACAGGGAATCGGGGACGGGGAGGAGGGAGGAGGGAGGCGCTGACAAGGCGAGCCCTCGCCGAGAGAGAGAGAGAGAGAGAGAGAGAGAGAGAGAGGAAGTAAGGAGGTGGTCAAGTACCGGGTCAAAGGCAAGCGAAAGGAAAAGCTGAGCTGCCAGATCAAGCAGAAAAGAAAATGGGCCAGAAAAAAAAAAACCTCGAAGGAAAAAGAATTCATCCCAAAAGGAAAAATCCAAAAAGAGAATTTTCTAATTTCGTAAAAAGGAATAAATAAAACCGAGCTCAAAGAAATAGCAAATAAACTCCAAAAATTCCTGAAAAAATCAAAAAAATACTCTAGAACTCAAGGAACCCAAATAAAATGTTTTGAATTTAATTGAAATTTGGATTAATCACATTAAATGATTTTGATTTATGAAAAATCAAATTAAGCTTCAACTTAAACAATTAAATTGAAATGGTTATTTTTATTTTTAAAGGCTTAAAAAAGTAATAATAAAATATTGTCAATGTTTACTTAACTTGCTACGTCGGGCTAAAGAAACAAATAAACTCTTGCAAAGGAGCAGAAACTTGGAAATGCCAATCAACATGCTTGTAGGACCTGAAAGGCGACTAGAGGGGGGTGAATAGGAGCACGAAAACTTTTTCACCTTAATTGAATTCAATACTAATTTTACTCCAATAGCTATAAAAGCTATGAAGATCAATATACAAGCACGAGAGAAGACTTGTATTGAATCCAATCAAAACCCCAAGCAAAACAACCAAAATTACCAAAACTCAATTCACGATGAGTTGGGCTCGACCTTCAACGGCAGTGGTCCGACTCTCCATGGGGCGGTTCGACCGATATTGGCGGTCGACCATCACTTAACGATGAACAAAATTTCAAACAAATTAAAACCAAACTCAAATCGGCCTAACTTTTGATCTATGAGGCCAAACTCCGTCAAACTTGAGATACACATTCTCTAAGATAATAGGAACCTATTCCAATCAAGGATCGCATAGATCCATACCAAAGTTCCTATCTTTTTCAGATTGAACAGAGAGTGCTCCAAAAAGGGTCAAATACAAAAATGGTGATTGGGAGGATTTCGTGGGAGGAATCATTCCAAGATGGCTAAGGATGGTCTCCCATACATCTTAGCACTCTCAATCACAGGAAGAATCAAGCCAAAAGCTCTCAAGAGCAAAACCCCCGAAAATCACCCTTCCTTCACCAAAACCGGGCAAAACCAAAACTTATATCCAAAAGCTTGCTCGTGGGTGGATGATTATCAAGATGGCCTTAAATCATACCCCACACATCCCAGCAAGCAAGATCAAGAGGAAAAACCAAGTAAAAACTCCTGGATCAAGAAAAGCCCCAAAAACATCAAATAGAGAGGATGAACACAAGAACGAAATAGGGACTCATCTTGTGAAATCTAGTTGAATTAATTTGGATAGATGGATGATTATTGTTTACAGCCACTCCTACAAGGAGGACAAAGCTCGCTCCAAGAGCACTCACTCTCAATCCCTCTCTAGAACCCTAGCTCTCCTCCTTTCATCCGAAATCCTAAAACACAAAATAGGGTTATCTAAATGGCCAAGGATACTAAGTGCAACTAGCACTTAGCCCTTATATAGAGGAGGCTATATCCTAGAGAATATTCTATTAGGGCACCCATTAGACCCCACACACAAATGGGTTAACACACGCACGCATCTCAAAGCGCCGCTTTCATCATCGATTGACCTAAACCGCTTCACCATGCGCCACCCACGCCATGTTTAGCCAAAGGTCACTAAAGCCAGATTTGGTAAAATTACCAAAATACCCCTTCTCGATCCTTCTCCAAAAGACCGAGTCCACAGATCGTGAAGCAATCCCATGCTTCGCCACGTAGGTTGATCAACGGCCCATGTCGGCAAGTCTCCCGCCCGCATCCCATCGCACCATAGCACTTGCACCGACTCGCCGCTGATCCAACCAACCGCATCAACCGCCTGCTCGTCATCCATATCCATTCTGCGCCCGCTTGAGTCCTTCGACCTCACCCCATCCTGATCGCTCGACCTTAGCTCTCCAAGCTTAGTCCCGATCCTCTCGCCGCTGACCGTCATTGACCTCAAGCCACCGCACAAAGAATAGACCAAGAAACCATTTCCGAACAAGTTCTTCACAACTTGACCCACGTTAGTCAAAACATGCATCATGCAACACATATGCAATGACACCCATGAACTTGACCTAACAAAACAATCATCGCCACCGAGTTGGCCGATGAACAAGCCAAACCGATCAGACCGCCACTTGGCTTGGCTCGATCAGCCTCCGCCTTGGCCTCGATCACAAAGACAAGGCCACCCGACCGCCCCTAGGACTTAGCCAAAATTCTCTCAAGGAAAACCTAACTCTCGAATTTTCAAACTAATAGAACTTTTGCTCTGAGGCTCCAAAAATTATGGGACCAAGTGTAGAAGAACCCTCTTACTTGCCTACACCTCTATTTTTGGCCCACCCAAAATCCAAAGTCATTAAAGTGGCTTGGCCCGACCACTCAAAGCAAAGCCAGATCATTTCCACCGGCTTGCCTAATCACCACCCCGGCTTGCCTTACCGCCACCACCATTCTAGAAAAACCACATTAGAGGACTGGTCCGACCGCCACCATGGCTTGGCCAGACCGCCAGAGGCCTAATAGAATCGAGCAATGCCGAAAACGGGTGATTCCGCAAACCCTCAACGCCATTGCTAATTGTCTCATCATCCTAAGATCGTAGGCATATCCCCATGATATCCACAATGCTCATAAGCAATCGAGTGGAGGACGATCCTAATTCGCAAAACCTTTAAAGAACTCCTCTTCGTAGAACTCCTGAGCAGCTTGACTTTCTTCAACTGAACAGCAAAGTTTAAAGCCGTGAGTACATAAAGTACAGAGCAAGTTATAGGGAACAATATGAAATTAATATTCATGCAAGGCTTGAACAAATGAATAATTGTATGGTTCTTCCGCAGAAAGCGATTTTGACAATAAATAGATTGCAAAGCATAATTGAAAAGAAAATAAATAAATAGAGTAAACAATTTATTTGAAACAACAAGTGAACTTCCCATTCACTTCCCAACCAAACCACCAAGTGAACATTGAAGGGGTATAGGTAGGTTACACTAGCTAGCAATTCAAAAAATCCTACCACGTAAACCAGGAAGCCATGCAAGTAGAAGACTATAGATCATTACCACTAGACGCCAAAAAGATAGTGGAAGAAGAGTTGGAGTAGCTTGATCCAACGAAGAGCGCGTCGATGAAGTGGTCGTAGTCGATAGTCTCCTCCAGCAACCAATCTTGTTCCTTGCGAAGTCGTGGATTGTCCTTGAGCGCAACAGCAACTGCAGTAGCGCCTCTACGGTATCCACACATCCAGGGATAGAACATCGTACGCTAGTGTGCTAGCACCAACTCGCACAGTAGGGCTCTCTCGAGAAAATGATGGCTAGGGTTTCAGTGAAATAACTCACGTTGTGTGTCTGTCTCGTATCTCCCAACAGCCTCAAGCCTCTCCTCATATAGAGCCCATGATAGATCCTATCCGAATATGTTTGTTCCAACCCGTTAAGTGTGTGACCCGTTAGGTTCATGCTTAATCGGTTGTGACTCAAAAACCCTTTTTTGACCACGTGTTGTTAGCGGTTCCTAGCAGGACATAACGATTCTCGAATACACATAAATTACATCAGACGAACCTTAATGCAATATGATCTATGACCAGGTCCTTATCACTTATGACTAGCTTGTATCTCTATATGACCAGTTCATATTTAGTCATGACCAGTTCGAAACTACTTACAACTAGTTTACGACCAATTAATAATCATGTTCACCGCCACAACCGCTTGTATCTCCATACGACTAGTCCATATCTGATCAAATTGAACGACCTACTCGTGTATTCTCCCTTTGTCTCACGATATCTGGTTGAACTCCAGGTGAGATAATTTGTCATCCATGGACTGTTCAATGCTTTCTCGATCAAGTGTCGGATAACATCATGTGGTCGACTCTTCGACCACTAGTGGCATGGTCGTGCACTTTCTTTATCTGACCACATCGAGGGGCCCAATGATATCTCTCCTGTTATGTTAGGAGGGGCAAATCCCATATCTGACTAGTCATATTCCTCCGCATGTTTCATAGCATACTCGAAATCTACCTTTATAACTACCCGCCATAAGAGTAGCGCTATGGCAGCCCCTAAATGTAATATTACACATGTAGGAAACCATGCTGATCTCAGGTCTAAGGATTATACATCATCATTGCTTGAGACCAACTGATGACACATAAAATCATAACAATCTCAATAATGTCTCAAGGTGGGTCAATCCAACACCATGTTCTCTAACATGTGTTCACATTATTGATTCAATATCCCTGACTGGTGAAATATGGTCATCAATCAATACATGTGTTGGTCGATAAGTCACTAGTGTTCCGACCAGTGACATCTAACGAGGATCTAATAATCCTCATTTTATCTTTTATCTATAATTCTTATTATGGGTAAATATGATGTCATGTGGTCCCTAGGTATACTCCTTATATTTACAAGGAGAAGCCTACCGTGTGGTTGTCAGCTTCTTCTACGACCACCCCCATAGTCGTAAGTCTTGCTATTTACGACTACCTTATGGTCGTAAGTTCTTCTACGATCACTATCCAAATGTAGTTATTCTACGACTACCCTATGGTCATAAGCTCTTTCTACTTACTGTGTCACCATTTACCACCTTATAATCAATAAAACCTACAGACGAGGGGTCCAATTGATTAAGGAATCCAAGCAAATAACATACGTTATTCTACTGAGTAATAGCACGTAATACCCCATTATCTCGATAAATAATCGCCAGACGGCATGAAGGAGTTAACACTCCAAAGGATTATCGCAAATATGCGCCTACATAGACATGATGAGGCGCCTCTTCACCGGAGAAACGGCTACTCCTTCACAACTATATAAAGGCGACGATCAGAGAAGAAAGGGAGGGCAATCAGAGAACACAACAAGCAATCGGGAAGACATGCACTATCTTCTGTAATAGTCTTAGTCTTTTCTCCCGATTGTACAAGATACACTCAATATCATACACACACAGGAGTAGGGTTGTTATTCTCCTGAGAAGGCCCGAACTCAGATAAAAATACCCGTGTCAATCTCTCTCAAGCGTGATTCCATTCTAGGAGACCTCGAATCAAACAATCTTTACGTAAGATCGGTTCTAAAACACTGACAGTTGGCGCCGACCGTGGGGATCTATGAACACCCTGATTTTCAGAGCCTCTTTGAAATGTTCAAAATAAAAAAAAAACCATTTTGTTTTGATGAGAATTCAAAGCTTAACCTGAAATTTCATAATGGATTTAAGTTGACTAACTCAAACTTCAACTAAAATTTCCTTGAAGATTTGTTGAGTTGTTGGAGTTTTGAGGATCTTTCCTTCTCTGTCCATCTTTTGCCTATCTCTGGACTAGGCCTCCCTACGGATGGGATCTAATGGTCCAGATCTCCCCTTCGTTTGGATCCAAAGGTCCGGACCTCCTTTGTGTTGTCTCCTCCGTCCCGACCTCCTTGGGTCCGGGGCCTCCCAAGTGCTTGGACCTCCTCGGTCTAATTCTCCTCCTCGGGTTTCCGCCATAACCTTCCCCAAGTCTTCGCCACCTCGTGTGTATCTCGAGCCCTTTGAACTCGCTGAAGCTTTTCGTGTTTACTTGGACTTTCTTCGTCTTGTATCTTGAAACCTTCTTCCGAGGTTCCTTCGCACCAACCCAGAGCACCGCCTGCACTTTGCAGAGCTACCACTTCACGACCTCCCCTTACCTTTATTGGACCTCCCCTGTCCTTCAGACCTCCCATGTCCTCTAGGACCTCCCTTACCTTTATTGACCTCCCTGTCCTTCAGACCTCCCCATGTCCTCTCTGACCTCCCCTACCTTTATTGGACCTCCTCTGGTCCCACCGACCTCCCCTGTGTCCTCCAGATCTCCTCCTTGTCTATTTGCATCTCTATCGATCGTGAGTCGTCCGACGGCATTGGGCATTTTGATCTTGGTGAGACATCCGGATGGTCCAACGCCCCACCTCCCCGAGCCTTAGATCATTCTCAAGGTCCGATCGAAATCCAACGGTCCCGACCTCCTCCTTGTAATCTGGATCAAAGACCTCCCTTGGAGATCTTAACCGCCTGCATTCTCCTCCTTGTAACTGACCATTAAGACCTCCCTTGGAGATCTTAACCGTCTGCATTCTCCTCCTTGTAGATCTCGACCGCTAAGACCTCCCTTGGAGATCTTAACCGTCCCACTCCTTCCTTGAAGATCCGCCGCCAAGACCTCCTCTTTGAAGATCTTGGCCGTCTGCATTCTCCCTTTGGCAGATCCGATCGTTAGGACCTCCCTTGGAGATCCTAACTGCTCGCACCTCCTCGATTTGATCCTACTGGCTTAGACCTCCTTGCGCGTGAGGATCTCCTCTTACCCTTGCGCACTCTCCCCGCTTGCAATTGATCTTGACCGTTGACCTCCTTCCTGAGATCCAACCGTTTAGACCTCCCTCATGGGCGAGGACCTCCTCCTAGCTCTTGTGGACCTCCTCCGTGCATCTTTATCTTGGCCGCTTGGACCTCCTCTTTGGAGATCCAATCAGACCTCCCTATGGGTGAGGATTTCCTCTTGATCACCGCAAGACCTCCTCAATGTCTTCGCAGACCTCCTCTCGCGGTCTTATACCCCCACCGGGCAACCCACCCGCTTTTACCTTTTGATCAGGTCCTTGGGCAAGGAAGTCTTCACCGTGATTTAATGCATGTTGTATCACATTAAATGCCCTCACCTTTACAAAGACTCATGTCATACCATTGTCACATTCCTTGCCTACTCCCGCTTTTCCTCCTTACTAACTCCCCGAGGACCCATATTCTGGGTCATGTGCATTGGCTCCAGCTTATATATAGCTTGGGAAGTCCTCATTTTCACTTTCTTCTCCATTTCTCCCTCTCGTCTCAACCGAGCATACCTTGACCTCCCTCCAAGTTCGTGGACCTCCTCTCTTGACTCTCTGGACCTCCTCCAACAAGCTCATTGGACCTCCTCCCGACCTCTCAATCTCTCTGTTGGTTTATCTTGGAGTTTTATTGAGTTTTCCTTTGGATTTTGTTGGAGCTCTATTTGAGTCGTTTGGTTTTCACCGTGTAGATTGCCAAGACCGTGTGGAGCCAGTGTTCTATGAGGGAGAGGAAGAAGCTCAAGACTTTGAGCAAGGCAAGTTACACTCTCGATCATGTTGCACCCAATACTTCAAATTACTTATGTCGATTTCAAGAATGTATGCATGCTTACTTTACTAAGTTATTTCAATGCCTATGTTTCAATCAAGGTTCAAGAAAGCGCTAGGCGCTTAGGCGGGCAGGGCTCAGGCCTAGCTCCTAGGCGACTTAGGCGGCGCCAGCGGTGACTAGGCGGTGCCTGTGCACCGACTTGGCTACGTGCGTATAAGCCTACAACAGAATAATTTGATGAATTGAGCAAGCATCGCATCAAATTGAGCAAGATAGAAGGAAAATTACCCAAGAAGCAAGACATGTGTAATTTGATGTAGTCATGTATATTATATTATTATCTCCTCTCATAAAAAATGTTTTTTTCCCTAGAAACCGTTGACAATCTTGCTAGTCTAAAACCCACTACAGATCCAAATCTATTGTAACCAAATGATTTACAAGAATGGCATGTGGTGGTCAAGAAATTGTAGAAAAGATGCTAGGGTGCAGAGCAGCCCACAAATCTAAATATGCCGTTGCCCAAATTTGACACAACCGTAGCTCATTGCCAGATTTTTGTCCTTAAGAGTACACTAACCAAGGAATAACATATAATAAACCAAACTCTCTACATCAAGCATACCTCTCAAGCAGTAGATAGGGATCCACAACGAGCTGAAGCTTTGCATCTATCCAAACTGAAAATCTCACATTTGGAAAAAGCCTATGGAGAAGAAGTTTAGGAATCTGCACAAATAAGATATTTGTTCATTCAACATGCTCAAATCAATGTATAGCTGCAGAGATAATCATGCTAATGACCATTAAAAATAGGTTTTCTGCAATTGAACTACTAAAGACACTAAAACCACTAAAATTTCTTTAGAAGAATTTTCAGCGAGAGGTCTGGACAGAATTCCCTTAAACAACACACAAAAAACCACATCAAAGGTTGAACTTGTGACCTCTCGCACGATGACAAGTGGTCTCAATCTCAACAAGCAAGGTTTTAAGAGACAGGGGAAGGCAAAAGAGAATTTAACGAAATTCTGTCATATTGGTCAGCTTATGTTGAGTATTTACGAGATCCCCAAATATGGTAGCTCAAGAGCATATTTTGCACAGTATCCCCTCGACAAGTTTGCCAGGCATACTGACCATATCACTTTATCCATTTTCTTTGTTCATGGAGTTAAAATATGATTGAAGTATTTAGTTTACCCTGAATTGTTCATGATGTGTTAGTCTATGACTTATGTTTCATACCTAGTGCCCATTAGTATATAATTTACATAGGCAATGTATCAATGTCAACTTCTTTCTCTTGCCAACAAGCCTGTGGAATGATCCAGTAAATGGCAGCATTAAAGTGCTTTCTGTTCTAAAATAAGCTTCATGTGCTTATATTAGGTATTCACTCAGATATGAGATTCATGTTCATTAGGGAGAAAATATACCAACTGTACAACCAAGGAGAGAGAGAAAACATACAGAAATTAACAGAAAGAATAACTGACTTGATATTTAGTGACTAAATTGACTTCCCTATCCAACACTAGATAATCGCTACTGCTAAATTTACTCTCTACACCAATATGACCAAACATACCGATCCAAAGATGGCTAAATTTACCTCCTAATATTTTGTCCGTGAATTATCACCGAAGAAAGAACAAAACGCAGAGTTTGTTGCAGGTAACCGATTAGAAGCCAAAGCATCTAAACAAATATCCAAACCAAATGTGATCAAACGTAGCAATTAATGTAAATAAGCAGCTAAATTTATCTCCAAACTCTTTGTTCCATCCTTTCAAACTAACATTCCCACTATACATACATTTAGCAATTCACAACAAGTCATCACTCACCGTAGGATTAGCCCCCAATAGATATATACAGGATAACAGGAACAAGAACAAGAACCATGATACGTCAAGCCATGGCGACCAGTGCCTTCCTCTTCCTTCTTTTGGCCTCCTACTTCTCCAGCTTCCTTGTCCTCCAAATCAAGCAATGAAAGTGCCTCGAGCACGACCGACTTGGGGTTCACCATGGCGGCCCTTCTCCTCCCTTCGAGCTCACAAGATCAAAGGTGATGAGTCTGTCTCAGCCCCCTTGAACAAAGACTCCACCAGAGAGGGAGGTCGACATGGGGAGCAGAGGAAGACCGAAGAGGAATACGACTCGATTCGATGGCGGGACGACGGCGTTTTGGAGGCGGCGAGCTCGATTTAGTGGCGTCGTGGCGGGGTGAGCTCGACTCATCGGCGGCGAGGTCCAACCGACAACGCAAGATGGCGGAATCCCAAGTAGCTTGATTCGACGGGGGAGGTCGAACCCTAGCACGCCGCATGAGCGGACGGTGGTCAGGAGTCGGTGTCGATCTTCTTATCTTCTACCTCGCCGCCTCGCCATACCGCCGAGCGCCGACGATCACGGACCGCCGTGGACCGCCTCGCATCAAGCCCGCCGAGCGCCGAGGAAATCGCCACAGAGAAACCCGACAAGACGCCAGAGTCGAGCCATTAGGCGGCGCTTAATCCCAATTTTTATAACCTCGCTTTCAATTCATAGTTATGCCTATCGCTTGGTATGACCATCGTCCATGTTGAATTAACCTCATTGTCACCCTAGATAAATTCTGGTTCTTGCAATAGTGAGGACCCGAGGCTTTTTGAACAATGAAATGCTTAGCATTGCTTAGACCAAAATCTTGATTTGAGAAGTTTTGACCAAAAATATCACTTAATCAAATAATTTGGGCCGTGGCATTGGTGTGTCATGGAGATTTCGGCCATGACATTGGTGTGTCATGGAGGTTTTACAATTGGCCATGGCATTGGTGTGCCATGAAGGTTTTGAAAAGCAAAGTAAATGGAAAATGGAATTGGACTTGGGCGAAGCTGGCTGTTTAGTTGGTGCATGTCTATGCACGGGGTCGGTGATCCGATGCCCTAGGGTTGAGGTTTGTCGCCCAAGTCGCTTATGACCGCCTTTGAGACACCACTTGCTAAGCTTATAATGGCTATGCCAAATTGTGCAACCACATGTCTCCAAGCAGGGGCGTGGGACCTGGCTAATTAATTTGCAAAGCTCCTTCGTGGTTGATTCGACGGAGGCGGTGGGTAGTCATGTTACGACCGTTGTAGTCCCACCTGGCATAAGAGGGGGCACCCCATTAACCCGACGGGTTTCTATCCAAAGGGGGGGATCTGCGAAATCTTAATGTGGGTGGACTGGGGTGGAGCAATGCATTGTAAAAGCCTTGTCATGTGCTCTAGACCTCTCACCAAAGGAAGTGTGAGGTGGTATCGATGGATGCCAAGCAAACTAGAGAATTCATGTCATGTGGGTAAAGTGTACAACCTCTGCAGAGTGTAAATCTATTCGAATAGCCGTGTCCGCGGTCATGGACATGTTAGCAATGTCACTCAAAGTTAGCTCTTGGTTTTGGTTTCCAAAAGGCATATGAAATTGGTTTTGGCGGTTTAACCAAATTGGGATTGGGCGGGAAGCCATGTGACAGGAGGGTATCCTTCACCATCTTGATGATGAATGTTATCTAACTGAAAATGGATTTGCAAAAATGAGTTTTAACTATTGTAACCTGCCTTGAAACTTAATACTTGTATTTGAAATAAAATTGGCTTTATGCAAAACAACCCTAATATGCTTTCCCTTGATATATCCCTATGCATGTCATTCTGTTAGTTGACGGGTGTAACTTATGCGAGCACTAGAGCTATGCTCACTCTTGCTTGATTCATGAATTGAGCAGTGAAGATTTCTATGATGATGAAGATGACCAAATCAATTAGGTCGCCCTCCACCAATTACCACCGTGGTGTAATGGGTGGACAATGTCTTTTGTTTTCCGCAAGGCTTGTGTGCTCTCGGCTGTCGGAGCTTGTAAGCAACCCTTGTAATCAAACCTCCTTTTGTTGTTAATAAAGTCAGGTGGATGTTTTTGCCGCCACTTGCTTGTCAGGAGAACTGGTCGATGATCCCCGGGACCAGCTTTGGATCGCAGTGGACTTAGGCTCGCCCTCAAGCCCCACGACCTCCTCGGGTTGGCTCCTCCTGACCTCCCTCGAGTAGCGCTGTGGTGCTTGAGGAGGTCCGAGGTCCAACGACCTCCTGTCGGGACCCCGCACCTCCGGGTGGTCTATCTGACCTCTCAAGAGGTCTCGAGGTCCCACCGGATGTCCTCTCTGACGCCCCGAAACTTTACTGGACCTCCCAGAGGTCCCGAGGATTTCTCTGACGCCCCGGGGTCCTTTTCGACCTCCCAGAGGTCCCGAGGATCTCCTGTGCCTGGCCAGTCGTCACAAGTGGTATTAGAGCATCTTGACTGCAGGACGCATCCTAATAGAATGGCCGTTAGGAAAAGTTCAAAATGTGTTTTAATAAACAAGATAAATAAATTGTTCTCTCCTTACCCGAGTCATCTATCTATTCTTATCCCCTTCTCTGTATCTTATCTCACCTTATCTCCTCCTTATCTTTTTGCTTGCCTCAACGCTTTTATAAAATTAAATGGAATTCTTTTCCTTGGAATATCTATAGGACCGATCTAGGTTGTTGTTGTAGCAATAAGGACCTCCTCGTCGTGGCAATGAATGACATTCCTTTGTAAATGTTACCCCTGGGGGTTACTTTGCAAAAGACCACCCCTCCTTGTCATGATCTCATTACTTGCGCTCTAAGGGCGCAGCCCTGTAGAAGGTGTTGAGTTTGATTGCTGAAGTTCTTGTTTTTGAGATTACATTGGTTTGGTTGCTTTAAGCCTTAAACCTTCCTTAGTTCTATTATCCTTTCTTACCTCTTGACCCTAGCAGATGATGACCACAAGGGTAGCGGCAATTAAGTGGCCAAGGCCGAGCCTCCGAATGATCCAAAGACTCTCGTGTCAGCAACCACCTCCTCCTCCACCTCAAGGTCCAGATCGAACCAAATGATGACCAATCAAGCACAGTTGATCAATTTATTAGCCCAGTCCATCACCAACACTCAGAACCTTCAAGCAAAGAAGAATACCCTAACCTCCCCAGTGCATGATCCACCTCCTCCTAGAGCCAATATTTCTGAGTTTATGAGGATGAGGCCACCCACTTTCTCCAGCACCACTGAACCTCTAGAAGCTGACGACTGGCTCAGAGTTGTGAGTAGAAAACTGGACATGATCCAATGCACAAACAGAGAGAGAGTTCTATTTGCCTCTCATCAACTTCAGGGACCAGCCTTGGAATGGTGGGATAACTTTACTCAATCCCATCCCGACGCTTAAGAAATCACCTAGGAGGATTTCACTGTTGCTTAGGCGTACATATTCCTCATGGAATGATGTTGCTAAAGAAGGTGAGTTTAGAGCCTTGCGCCAAGGAACTACACAACAATAATATCTACACAAGTTCAACCAGCTTGGCAAGATATGCACCGAGGATGTGGCCACCGATGAGTCCAAGCAAGAGCGGTTTTGGAAGGACTCAATGATGATCTCTCACCCAACTTTTCTTGCTCATGACTACCCAGATTTCCAAAGACCTAGTGAGCAAGACAATTGAAGAGGGCAAGCATGTTGAGATGGAAAATCGCAAAAGAGGAAGGCAAATAGCTCAGTCGAAGGATTTTCCTGCCAAAGACCTCCCATTCCAAATTATGAGGTCTCATGACCTCCTCCCCATCAGACTTCGATGCAAGCCAAGCGGCACGGTACCTCCAGCTCTCATAAGACCTCCCTCAGCCTCAAGGATCCGATGTGGAAGATCTTGAGGCTATTCGACGGAAGAAAATTGCGGCCAGAAAAATCTGCCTGGACGATCCAAAGATCAATCAAAGGAAGCTCAAGAACTCCAAAGACATCAACGACTTGCTCGAGAACCCTACTCGAGAGCTCGCTTAAGCGCCAAAGTTATGACCTTTCATCGAAGAGATCGCACAAAGGTTTTGACCACGATGGCAAGACCGAAGCACTCGCCAACATCATTCAGAAGTCGAGCAATACAACTTTTTAGCTACCACTGCTCGAACAATACCGCGAGAGATTGGCGAAAGACAAGTCGACGATCTCCTACCCGGAGAAATGTCCTTCGAACGCCGATAATCAATAAGCCCCTGAGAGGTGATCGCCACCATTCCGACATGGAAATCTGCAGCAGAGATGAAATACGAAGAGTATTTTCCTCATAGGATCGAGACCTACTACAGTCGGGTCAACTCACATCGGGTATCGTCGAATACAATCACCGGTGATATCAACCCTTCTTTCCCGCAAAGGAGGCGCTAAGAAGTCATTACGGATGTCGGGCATTCTCGCCGACCTCCGAAACGCTTCGCCGCCACCTCGCTTTCGATTAGTGAATATGGAGAAGTTCGATGGATCCCAAAATCCCATCGAATTCCTTCAAATTTATACAACAAATGTCCGAAAGCAAAGCAGGAGGAGGAGAGCATGTAATGGCGAATTACCTTCCAACGTGCTCGAGGGTCCGCCGATCGAAGTTACTAAACCAACCACTCGAAGTCGATCTATTCTGGCAACACCTTCTGCGACCTTTCATCGGCGAACTTCCAGGGCACCTACAATCGCCTCGGAAGGAGGACGACTTGCACCAGATAGGATGAATCTACCATGAGACCTTGCGCCAATTCATCAAGCGCTTTTAGTCAGTTCGTAATTCAATTCCGTAAGTTTCGACTCATCCGCCATCGTGGCTTTCTGCCAAGGAGTCCGCAGAGAAGGATAACGCAGATATCGCTGAATCCTCCCGCCATCGTCAGCCAACTTTTGAGATGGTCGATCGATATGCGATCGCTTCCGAGGCGGCGAGGGGAACAACATAATTGATCGAGAAGACAATACCGCCGAGAGCCAAAGCGAAGGTGGCAAGAAGAAGGATAAGAAAATGAAGAAGTCCAAGAACAAGGTGAAGGGTCAAAACCTCAAGCCGCTGGTTCCAAGGAGGTCTTGGTCAGAACGATAAAGAGCCACGAAGCTCCAAGTTGCATTCGACCGAGGCAAAGGTAAGTGCCCCGATCGAAAGAACGACAAGCCTAGGTGGTGTCATTTCCATAAAAAGGAAGGACATGACCTTCGCAACTGCCGAGTTTTGCAACGAAAACTCGAGGTCTACTACAACGGCAAAGGACCACTTCCCACTCTCGAGCAGGTAGGGCAATCAAGTGGTCATCGGATGACGATGAGGAGATGCCGTTCAAGGATCTGCAACATACCGTCGAGCACATCTATGGGGGATCGTCGGCATACGAGTCAAAGCAACAGCTTAAAGTCAGCCGAACGTGAGGTAAACTCCATAGACCCTCCTCTCACAATAAATTATCAAGTGGTCAAGTCACCATCTCCTTCGAGAAGGGTGATTGCCCGATTCTTCGACCCACCAGTCGATATCCGATCGCGGGTCAAACCCACCATCAAGAATTGTCCGTCAATCGAGTTTTAGTTGATGGTGGCGGCTGTTAAACATCCCGCTTACGTAGATGCAAGTACCCGTAATCCAGGTAAGACCGGACGATACTCCTTTCATGGATCGCATCGGGTCTTCAACCAAACCTATTGGCCAAGTTTCTCTTCCTTTAACATTTGGTTCACCAAGTAATTTCAGGACAGAGAAAATCCCCTTTGATGTGATCAATTTCGATACGGCATATAACGCCATACTCGGACAACCAACTTAGGTAAAATTCTTAATGGCTACTCAGTATGGGTATCAATGTCTTAAGATGTCAGGTCCCAAAGGAGTAATCACAATCCATTGTGACAAGAAGATGGCGATACCGCGATCGCCGATCCTCGAGATAGTTGGCCAAATACCAACTCGAGAAGAAAGTCACCGACTAACAAGTCGGCTTAAAGTCGCACTAAAGCCGAACGACTGTGTCAAAGAGGTTCCTCCGATGCAGGGAGCCCTCAAGATCGCTCGTGACGGGGATACTTCCACCCTAAGTAGGAAGACGCCTCATCACCTTCCTCCGAGCTAACGCAGATGTTCGCATGGCAAGCATCCGACATGCCCGAGTCCCTGTGGAGGTGATCGAGCAGAAAGCTAGCTTTACTACCGACAAAGTACCAGAAACAAAAACTACTTGAGATTTGCCCCGATCAACGAGATGCTATTAAATCGAATTGGACAAGCTACTTAAAGGTGCTTTATAAGAGAAGTCGATCACCCAGAGTGGTTGGCTAATCCTCGTAATGGTTAGGAAGTCGAACGGCAAATGGCGTATAGCGAGACTTCACCGATCTTAATAAAGCTTGTCCAAAAGATGATTTTCCTTTACCTCGTATTGATCGCTTGGTTGATTCTACCGCAGTTGTGAAATGTTACGCTTTTTAGATGCATATTCGATACCACCGTGATCAATATGTGTCTAGACGATGAAGAAAAGACCGCATTCATTACACCATTTGGTATATTTTGCTATGTCAAAATGCCATTTGGTCTAAAAATGTCGATGCTTTTTTCAACGCTTGATGCAATCGACTTTTTTCATCTCAACTAGGCCGAAACCCGAAGCCTATGTTGATGATCTAGTCGTTAAAAGCATCAAGAGACTTAATCATATCATCGACCTACAAGAAACATTCGACAACCCCGTAAAGCACCGCTTAAAACTCAATCCCGAGAAGTGTGTGTTCGGAATCTCTTCAGGAAAATTGCTTGGATTCCTAGTATCTATACGAGGAATCGAAGAAAATCCCAAAAAGATAAAGGCCATTCTCCAAATGCACCCTCCGACCACAAAGAAAGATGTGGATATCATGGGGATATGCCCATGATCTTAGGATGATGAAACAATTGGCAATGTTGCTTTTGGTTTGAAGTTTTAAGCGCCGACAAAGTTTCAATCACAGTCTTTATGGCAGACCGCTAATCCGCAGATAGACCTACTTTGTCTTAAGTGAATTTTTGGTTCAGTCCCAGGGGCGGTTAGACCGGCCAGAACGGCGGTTTGACCGGTTTTTGAGCTGATTATTGATGTATGTGGTGAATTGATTTTAGATTAGGTCATATCCTTGTTTGATAATGCATATGTGTTGCATATTGCATGTTTTGGCTAACGTGGGTCAAGTTGTGAAGAACTTGTTCCCGGATTCGTGTTTGCTTGTCTATTGCCGCAGTGTGGCTTGGAGGTCAATCGGCAAGGAGGATCGGGACTAAGCTTGGAGAGCCGAGGTCCGTAATCCATCAAGGATGCCGTAAGGTCAAGTGACTCAAGCATGGCGCAGAATGGATGAAGATGACCGAACGGGCAGTTGGCAGGACTGTTGGATCAAGCTGCAAGGGGGCTCTGCAAGTGCAAAGGTGGTCCGGGGGAACCGGATGGGAGAGACTTGCCGACACGATGAGAGCCGCCGATCAACCTACACCGCGAAGCATGGATGTGTTTCACAGCTTGACTCGGTCTTCTAAAAGATCGAGAAGGGTATTTTGGTAATTTTACCAACATACGCTTTGGTGACCTAATGCCAACTCATGCAAGCAAGACGCTATGGCCAAAAGTGGATTAGGTCAAAAGAAGTAAAGACGGTGCTTTTAAAATGCGTATGCAGTGACCCATTTGTATTGGGCCTTAACGGAGCTCATTAGGGTTAACTCTTCTAGAAGCTGCCTCTAGTATAAATAGAGAAGGGTTGTTCTCAAGAGTCAACTAAGCACTTCATTTGTAAACCCTAGTTTGTCTTAGGGCTTAGGGAGAAAGAGGAGAGGCTTAGGTTCTAGGGAGATGTGTTGAGTTGTGTGCTCATGGATTGAGCTTTGTCCTCCATGGATGGAGTGGTCAGAACCAAAGAACCAATCGTGAATCAATCTATGGGTGATTGATCAAAGATGAATCTTCTTGTGTTTTCCTTTCTTTTGATGATTTTGGGTGCTTCCTTGATCCTGTGGTTTTTGGTTTGTTTCGCGCCCTCTTTTTACCTTGCTGTGATGTGGGAATACATCTAGGATCATCTAGATCATCAATCTTCCACGAGCAAGGTTTGGATCAAGTTTTTCGCTTTTGCCCTGCTTTTGAACCCTCCTTCGTAAAATAGGAAAAGGTCGAAACTTTGACATGGATCTACTCAATCTCTGCTGAATAGGTTCCTAATATCCTTAGGAAGGTGTGTTCCAAATTTGGTCAAGTTTGGCCGTAGATCAAAAGTTAGACCGATTTTCGCTTTTGGTTTTGATCGTCAACAAGGTTCTCGTCGATCGGTCGATCGATTTTTATATCTGCCGGTCGACCGCCATTACATGCCTGGTCGATCGCTTCTATTAGGGTTTGGTGTCGTTGGTTCCTTACTTTGGGGATTTTGGTTCAAGTTCAACACAAATCTTCGGTTGTTGATCCTCATAGCTCTCATAGCTATTGGGGTGAATCTGGTGTTGAATCTGAATGAGGTGAAAATTAGGCAAGCTCCTATTCATCCCCCCTCTAGTCGCCTTTTCGGTCCTACAAAAGAAGTCTAGAAACTCGCAGGGTGCATGACGGCTTTAAGTAGTTTCATCGCACGACTAGGAGAAAAAGGACTACCTTTCTTTAAACTTATAAGGAAACATGAAGGTTTTGAGTGGTCAAACAAGGCAAACGTTGCCTTTGAGGATGTCAAGAGGTATCTTACGAGTGCTCCTATTTTGGTTTCTCCGAGGCTAGAAGAGACGCTCTTAATTTACCTAGCTGCCACATCACAAGCAGTGAGCGCGGTACTGGTCGTAGAACGTGAAAACGTACAATGACTGGTTTACTACATTAGTGAAGTTTTACACGGGCCTAAGGAGCATTACCCTCGTGTCCAAAAACTTCTATATGCCCTTCTTATGTCTTCGAGGAAATCATGCATTATTTTCAGCGCACAAAATAGCCGCACTGCTTGAGTTTACCTTGGGAGCGATCCTCCGTATTAGGAAACAAAGCAGACGATGGAAAATGGTCAACGAACTTGGGGTGTTCGACCTCCATTTCATGTCCCGAACGCCATTAAATCCCAGATCTTGGTAGACTTTGTCACGAATGGACAAATCCCGAACTCCGCTTAGGATCCTCAAGACGATTCCCACGCACCAAAGGGATCTATGTACTTTGATGGGTCACTTACTTTAAGTGGCTCGAGGGTCAGTGGTTCCGTATCTCCTACCGGAGAGATCTTAAAGTATGCTATACAATTAAACTTTCGTGCCACTAACAACGTGGGCGTATCACGAAGGTTTGCTAGCTAGCATACGAGCCGCGAAGCGCCTCGATTCGCCGACTACTCGTGAGGGAGACTCTCAACTAGTCGTGAATAAAGTCGGGAAAAGTACCAAGGTTCTAACTCGACAATGTCTCGATACTTATCGGAAGTGCGTAAGCTAGAAAAGATTTTTTCAGCCGAGGCACAATTCATCCTCGAAGGATAATTTCGCAGACCGGCTTGCTCGAATGGCTTCTTCCCAATCAGAGTACCAAAAGGAGTCTTCTTGAACAACTCCGTAAGCCGCCCCTCGTTGAAGAACCGAGACACCTCCTATTGAGACGGCCTCTCTAGAATACGAGGATACATGGATGGCTCCCATCTACGAGTATCTTCGTAAGGGTTCCATACCCAAGACGCATCCCGAGGCGCATCGCTTATCCCGAAAATCCAAAATGTATACTTTGGTTGAAGGAGTCCTCTATAAACGAGGTACTCAAGGGGTGCTCATGCGATGCATTCCGCGAGCGGCGGATTAACACTCTTCATGACATACACGGTGTCATCTGTGGAACTCATGCTTCCTCGTAACGCTGGTCATTAAGGCCTTTCGACAAGGTTTCTACCGCCAATGACCTGTCATTTATGCCAAAGAGTTGGTTAAAAAGTGTGTCCAATACCAGTTTCATAGTAGGCAAATACACCAACCAGCTCAAGCATTACAAACAATACCTCTGTCTTGGCCTTTTGCGATCTGGGGTCTCAATATCCTAGGACCATTCCCCAAAGCTCCAGAGGTTTCGAAGTTCCTTTTGTGGTTATTGATACGCTCACAAATGGATCGGCCAAACTCAGAATCGATAACAACGAGCAAAGAAAACGGTTCATGATGAGATGCATAATTACTCGATTTGGAGTTCCAACTCAATAATCACAGATAATGGTAAACACTTTTCGAAAGCAAAATTTTAGGAATTTTGCAACGAGTTGGGTACCAAGTTATGTTATACTTCATTGCCCAACCCCAAAGCAATGTGGCAATCAAACGTGCAAATGGCCAAATAATGCAGGAAATTAAAACCCGAGTCTTCGACCAGCTCGTCAAGAGCTCGGGGGCTTGGGTATAAGAATTACCCTCCATATTATGGGCAGTTCGTACGACTACTAGTCTGCCACAGGTGAAACACCCTTTTTCTAGTCTTCGAGCGAAGCCATGCTTCCTCCTAACTAAAGATACGGCCAACACGAAGTCGAAACTTTCAATGACTCCAACTAAGAACAACTTCGAGCGGATGACATCAACTCGCTCAAGAAAAGAGAAACCAGCCTTAATCATAAGCGCCTACCAACAAGCCCTCACGAGATACTACGATCGTAAGGTCCAACCTCGCAGCCTTTGTCAGAGGTAACTTGGTATTGAGGCTCATTAATCCAAGTCTAATCGAATAAACTTTCTCCCAAGTGGAAGGCCCTTACACAAAGGGTCGAGTTACAAGGCCGTGGTCAAGACGATTGGCAATGGAAGACGGCTAGGTTCTCTCAATTCTTGGAACATCGACTGCCACGCAAGTTTTATGTGTAACAAACCATTCGATAATAAAGCCTCGTGTTCTCTCTACCTCTATTGTCTTATTTTTGAGTAGTGTTTCATAATCTTTCGACTACATTCCAAACACCCGCTTTTCTTTACATTGGTCGAAAGGCAGGTAACATTACCTAGTCGAAGCCTCTCCTCTCTACACGTGGTCCTGCCCACTAGAAGGAGCTTCCTAGTGCCGACTCGTTAATCACTTTTGCTTTGCCAATACAAAGAGCTCGGGTTCTATTTGGTCGAAATATTCTTAAAGCCACTCTTTTCCACCTTAGTTTATTTCTTCGCTTATTTTGAAAATACTCGAGCAGAGTGCACTTTCTTAGATTTATTCAACCGCTTTTGGTGTACTCGTTCGTCCCAACCGGCTCGGAGGAAGAAACACATCTAGTCGAAGTCTCTCCTCTCTACACGTGGTCCTGCCCACTAGAAGGAACTTCCTAGCATTATGTGGTTTCCTACTTTTGCTACCAGGACAGACCTATCGAGTCCACCAAAGAAGGACAAACGAATTTTTTAAAGTTCTCTAGACGTTTTCCTAACTCAAGTTGTCATTCTCGATTTAATTAATCTGACGGAGATGGTAATATCACCTAGTCGAAGCCTTTCCTCTCTGCATGTGGTCCTGCCCACTAGAAGGAACTTCCTAGAGTTGATTCATTACTACTCTTTTGACCAAAGGCATGACAATCGTGATAAAAACTACAAGTTAATCAAACCTCTCTGTTTTCGAAACCCTTTTAACTATTTACTTAGTTTATCTAAATAAACTAAGCAAATAGTCGAGGGCTAGGATAAAGTTATTAATTTGAGTTCAATTCTTAGTCTTTTGTCCGTCAATTATCTTTTATGCTACTAACTACTCGACGAGATAATTTGCGTGAAACAAGATGGATTATATATTACATCAACAAAAGCTTATTTTCATAGGTTTTATTACAAACTACTCAAGAAGGAGATCCCAAACATCTCCTCCGAGACCTTCCTCGCCGACCGGGTCAGATTTCTTCAATCAAACGACTTGCTTCGCCTCAGGCGCTCGAAGTCGGCCGATTGGTTGCACATTAAGGCCGGGTCATGAGCTTTAAGTTTTGCCAATACATAACTTATTGCACCTTCGACCGCCTCCTTTATCGAGTCACCTTGGTTGGCCTTCGTGGTGGTCACCAGCTTCTTGCAAAGTCCCGACTTGTTCCCCAATAGTACTTATGTGAGCAAAATATCGTGTCTTCGGAGGAGTTTTTCCTCACCACGCAGCTCACCAAGTATATTGTTCAGAGCATGATGTTGTCTCGAAGATTAATTTTCGCCGACTTCATCTCCTATTGGTTACGAGTCAAAGCCTTGCAGAGTTGTTCATTCTCGACTACTTGCTCGAAAGGGTAAGACTAGTCAAGCAAAAATAATTCCTAGAAGAGGAAAGAACTAGTTCACGTGTAAAGAATTTCACTCGCTAGTCGAGAATCTAACTTCTCGATTCCTTATTATAGGAAGCAATGGTTTCAAAGATGTCGCTTCTCCCATAATTTGATGTTCTTTATGCTTTCTCCGGCGATGTGGAGGGTCTCAAGTATGATCATGGTTTTTCTTAATCCTAGTTTCGAGCCCGCCTGACCAAGCTCAATTTCTAAAAGAAATGAGAGTTAGAATAAGAAAAGAACTCGTGAAGGACTACGGTAAAGAATCGCACTCGCTGCCGAGATCTCAAATTTTCAATCTCTTGATCTTTATCTTTGGCGACACGAGAAATCTCGTGAACGACCAAAGTTTTATCTTTAACTTCGATTTGGAGCGTTCTCATTTTGTCCTCTTTTTCTAAAAGAAGTAAGAGTTAAAAGGTAAAGATCAACGACATAAGCAATTTTAAGTTCACTTCTTCTTGTTATCTCTCCTCGCAATTTTTGAGCTACGAGTTACCCTCCTAAACTTCTTCAAGAGATCTTCTTTCTCTTCCCTTAGCTTTCGCCTCGCCTTTTTTCATAATCGAGCGAGTCATTTAAGGTCTTTTCGTCACTATTTAACCTATAAAGGTTAAAAGTAGACATGAGCTCTATCTAACCGGTCAGAAGTCTTTCTACGACTAGCACCTAGTCGTGAGTTTTTCCATGACAAAACCCATAAGCAATGTATAAGTGGTCAAATCAAAAACGACTACGAATAATAAAGGACTTACCACCTCTCGCCTATTCACACAGCCCGCTTTTTCTTGTCGTAGTTTCACAAGTTGTCGTGATATTCACCAACAAAGGCAATTTGCTCTAGAGCTTTCACGCAAAAAGAAAGATAGTAAGAAGCAAGGGAAGGCCGCACATATAAGTATCCTTAAATACTTACATTCATGGTCGTCCGAGTAAACATCGAGAAAACCATCGTTGGACTCTTCAACTTATCTATCTTCGTGACTTGATCCCACCAAACCTTCTCGAGACACTCGTTGTCAAAAATTTCCCCTCTGTTGGGGATATATTTGGGATGAGGGACTCGATCGCGAGATCTAAAAGCGTAAGACCCCACGATGGAAGCAATTCCCAAAGAAATCAAGCCACGGTTGAAGTACTCGCCTTCTCGATTCAGAATCGCACTTCTCTTTGGAGACCGGAGGTATGTCTCAGAACGACTTCTTCCCAAAGACGGTGGTCGATACATCACCACCTCGCCGAGGCTTCTACCACTACCTCTCGCTTTCGCCCCCACGACCACCTCAATGGTCATAGCAACTACCTCCGTGGTTGTAGCAACCACTTCGTAGCCACGACTTCCTCTACCACTCGAGTAGTGGGTGATCCTTCGACCACCTCTGCCATCATCTCCATCCGCCGGAGAAGTGACAATAAGCTTCTCAATAGAAGCATCCTGGGTCAAGGAGCTCTGCTAAGAGCAACAAAAGGAAAGTACGTTAAGTTATGAAAAGCAAAAGGTAAATGCTGTTTACACTTTAGTCTTTCTCACATACCTCTGACTCGTGACTTAACCAGAACTTATGAGTCACCTTCCCAACGGAAGATTTCTTCAACTTCTTCTACGACCACTTCGCCTGGAGTTCAAGTTGAAGGATAGGCTCGCCACCACCACGCCTCGTCGTGGATTTTGAACAGAGCCACCTCTCGATCTCCCGACTTTCCGGATGGCCGAGATCGGCCTCGACCACTCGAGATCGGCGCCGCCTCGACCACGTGCTCACTGAGCAAGATTGTCCTTCACAAAAGACATAAAGTCCTTCCAGCCTCCTTTTCTAGTCACTTGACAAAACTAGGAGAGTCGAAATCACGAAAGTTTTCTTGTCATAATAGAAGGGTACCTTGGCCTTATGGCTTTGCGCTTAAGAGGTTCTACCGCTTCGATCTCTTCAACTTCACCGCTTGACCTTCCTCGGCTTCAACCGCAAATCAGATTCGTAGTAGATTCTGCAGAAGATCCGGTTAAATAAAAGAACTTGAGCTTGCTCCTCCCTTATCGGCAACTTTTACGAGTCGACGCTTCTTAGACGAAGGAGTTGGACTTTTTTCCGCTGTCATCCCTGCGCCGATGGTTATCGGCCCGACCTCTTGGCCATCCTAACGATTTTCCATGCCTACTTTCTGTAAGAAAAATAGAAAAGAATTATTGACCAACAGAAGATTTTCTACCACCAAGATTCAGTCGTAAGTTTTTCACGACATTTCCTTGATCGTAAGGTTTTCTCGATCACTACCAAGTCGTAAGTTTTTCATCGACAAACAACCAACAGAAGTCTTTCTCGACTCTAAAGTCCTAAGGATAAAATCAACCCTTGATTACCTTTAGGTGCTCCATCTTCTTCTGCAGATAAAACCGCAAGAATTTGAGGAACCGCCACTCCAAGTGGTGGAGATTTCACAAACAAGTTTGACCCAACGCCGATCTCGCTATGAAAGATCTCGGCAAACAGATAAGACATTCATTAGACCACTTTGAGAAAGACCAAACCAAGAGCTAAGTCAAGATTCACTTACTCGCCTCATAGTCCTCGGTCGGTCTTTTCCGTGTACCTCCACATAGGAGGTACTCGCTTTCTTCAAAGGGCTAATTCGATGTGTGATGAAATCCTTCACCACATGCCATCCGGCCAGTCCCTCCTCTTTCAAGTCATTGATGGCTTGAATGTAGGGAGCAATCCGACCAAGATCCCTGGGAGTCGAATCCCAGGAAGAATTCTTTTCGGCAACCTTCCCCACGAAAGTAAGGCTGTCATCTTGGGTGATTTTCCAGTAAAACCATTGGCCGAGGTTCACTAATTCCACCCCAAAGTGCTCGAGTACGAGTGTGAGAAAGGGGTGAGCAGGCAATCGAAGACCACACTCACAATATGCCTGGAAGACGGGGATTTGCCCAATCTCCCCCGACGGCCAATGTTACCCAACCGCCGCAATCCACTTCACAAGAACCTTCTCTGGAATCTTCCCAGCGTCGACCAAGGCTTGAATCTTCACCGCATCCATCTCCGACTCGGCCTACTCAGAAATTATTCCGGCCATCTCTCTCAGAGAGGGGAGGTTTTGGATTAAGAAAGGTCTTAGGAGAAGGCACAATTGGGTTGATGGCGGAGAAGGCAAGAACTCGATGAATAGCGGGAGCGATTTGGGGAAAAATAGAAACCCAAGTCTCACCCCCCGGTAAGTATTTATAACCATATGCTCGATTGAAAGTGTGGAAACCCAAGGGTTGCCACCGCTTTGCACCGCCCAACAGACATACATATAAGAGTCGCTTATGCGATTCTATAAGTTTGTCCGCCCAAGAAAATCAGTTCGCTTTTACACCTCAAGCAAAATTACTTTCTTGGCCAAGCCTTTCGCCAAATGAAATATCAATCGAAAGGTTTTACTTCCGATCACCATACTACGACTATTTAATAGTCGTAAGTAACCTTCTTGACCAAGTATATTCCTGGTCAAAGTGATGTACAAATGTCGAAGAGTTTTTTCCTTCGACCATCTCTCCACGACCCTCTCATGGTCATAAGATCATCTACAACTCCTTTACCGAGTAAGTTACTTTCACTTGAAGCTGGGGGGCTAGATGATGAGGATCTAATAATCCTCATTTTATCTTTTATCTATAATTCTTATTATGAGTAAATATGATGTCATGTGGTCCCTAGGTATACCCCTTATATTTACAAGGGAGAAGCCTACCAGGTGGTCGTAAGTTCTTCTACGACCACCCCCATAGTCGTAAGTCTTGCTACGACTACCTTATGGTCGTAAGTTCTTCTACAATCACTATCCAACAGTAATTTATTCTACGACTACCCTATGGTCGTAAGCTCTTTCATTTACCGTGTCACCACTTACCACCTTATGATCAATAAAACCTATGCATTTGTGGGTCCAATTGATTAAGGAATCTAAGCAATAACATACGCCGTTATTCTATGGAGTAATAGCACGTAATACCCCATTATCTCTGACAAATAACTATCAGGCGGCATGAAGGAGTTAACACTCCGGTGATTACTGCAAACATGCGCCCGTTACAGGATATGATGAGGCGCCTCTTCACCTGGAGAAATAGCTACTCCTTCACGACTATATAAAGGCCGCGATCAGAGAAGAAAGGGAGGGCAATCAGAGAACATAGCAAGCAATCGGGAAGACATGCACATGCACTATCTTCTGTAATAGTCTTAGTCTTTTCTCCCGATTATACAAGATACACTCAATATCATACACACACAGGAGTAGGGTTGTTATTCTCCCCGGAGAAGGCCTGAACTTGTATAAAAATACTCGTGTCAATCTCTCTGTGTGATTCCATTCTAGGAGACCCCCCGAATCAAACAATCTTTACGTAAGATCGGTTCTAAAACACCGACAACATCCAACTAGGGATACATTTAGAATGACACCATATAAGTTAAAGAGTTTCACCAACAAGTCACATACTTGTTAATCTTTATAACCAACGATTCATTCAAGGAACTTAATAACATTTATTCAATAAATCATAAATATAGACGTGATGTAATCATCTCTATGATTGCTTTTAGGGCATATCACCAACAAACATCTCATCCACCAAGCGAACATCATATTCAACAAGTGAACTCCCCCCGTTCAACTTCCGACCAAATTTATATAAAAACTCCACCTCTCGTGTGAAATCCCCGAGCACTGTCCATAACCGAGGACACGGCTGTTTAAACAGTTTTAACTCTACAAAGGTTGTACAGCTTTACCCACAAGAGAAAATTCAACTTATAATGCATTCCATAAGTGCACAACTAAGTGATTATCACAAGACCTTTACAAAACTCCTTCTTAACCCAATTATGCCCGCTAAGGTTTCAAGACTGAATGTCTTTTTGACCATACAGGACCCTTTTCTTGCACCATTGTGAGTATAGTCCATCCCATAACTCACGCTTCCAAGATAGAACTGAAATAGAGACATTGCTAATTAGTTAGTCAGGTCTATCCAATACTGGACAAGTGGTTGTACGATATGGCCCTGTTCAATGGCACACACGATTAAGGCCTTGACAATTACTCAGGCGAGTCTACAATAACCCAACAATGTGCTAACCGCACCCCTTTACTGCACGATCGCCCGCCTGGGCAGAAATTATTTCGTTCAACTAAGACCAATGACATACCCTATCATGGCACACAAATTTTAACAACAGTGGCTTCCCGTCATAATTACATATCTCATTAAGTCAAATTAACATTATTAAACATGTGACAGGAGCCCATCGTACAACTAAGCATCTCTACGATACCCATGTTGGTGATACAAATATAATCAACTAGTAATGACCATCCTATGATGACAAATGATTTATGGTATTCAAATATTCAATGGAGGCATAATGACAAATTGGTATTTGATTATTCTCAAAAGCAGTTGATATAAAAGTAGCATGCAATTTAATATAAAACAAGATATTTTTGAAAACATAGGCTCAACATGATCAATGGATTATGAATTACCTTTGCCCTGCTCAGTTACCATACTTAGATCTTCAAAACTTGCTCCTGCTTCTGCTCCTTGAAACAGATCGTCTAAACGAGAGAGAAAACAGCAAACGAAATACAAATAAAATCCAAAAATAGAAAACGAACTCTAAAAGAAAGAGCTCTATTTTAGAGGAATTTTGGAACTTGAACTGATGAATCTGAGTTCTGGACGAAGGAGAACAGACTCTCGGAAGATTTGTCAAAAAAGAAAACAGAGATAAAAGAATATTCTAGGGAATATTCCTTCGTCTGAAAAAGAAAAAAGAAAAAACATAAACAAGTGGGGCCCACTTGTAAGTGAAAGCGAAAGAAAGAGAGAGCATTACAGTGGGGACCCACATGTCACTGGCAGAGAGAGAAACTGAGAGAGAAGTAAGGAGGCTGACAGGTGGGATCTACCTATAAGAGAGAAAGAGAGAGGAATAGGGAGGGAGAAAACAGAGGAAGGAGGCGCTGGCACAGGTGCTCGATGATAGCGGCAGACGACAACGAGGAGGCGGCGGCCGAAGGCAAAAACAAAACCTCAGGGTCACGGCGGTCCTTTGGGTGGTGGTGGCGCGGCGACAGTGGTGGCAAGGCGGCAACAGAGGAGAAACGGCTCGGGCTCACGACGGAAACAGTGGCTCGATAGCGCCCTAATGAAATGGAGGGAAGCACGACGACTACGACGATGAGGGGAACTCAACGAGAAGCTCGGGACGACCGGAGAGCGACAGGGACAGCGGCGCGACGACGATCGGCGACGAAGAAGAACGGCGATGACGGCGGCTCAGCATGGCGACGAAAAGACCAAAAGAAGGGAGTGGGTTGGAAGAGGATGGCGAGGGACGCGAGGTGACACGCACGGGAAGGTGAGAAGACTCACCAGCGGTGAGATCGGGGATGGTGGCGACGACCGGAATTGGGGACGATGGCGGCGAGAACGGCTCGGCAACACTCGGGCGACGAGGAAGGGAGCACCGGCTAGAACGCGATGAGGCAAGTCCAACGGAGGTGACGACATGTACAGAGGATCAACGACGGTGAGGAAATCCGATGCAACAAAGATGGGATCGGCGATGGCACTTTGGGGTTTCGAGAGAGGAGAACGAGGCGAGAAAAACGATGCGACATTGAAGTTTTAAAGGGCTGGAGAGGGAGTATTTGGGAGGAGGATGGCAGTGCAACCATGTCGGACACAGACACGAATAGGGAATCGGGGACGGGGAGGAAGGAGAAGGGAGGTGCTGATAAGGCAGGCCCTCGGCTAGAGAGAGAGAGGAAGGAAGGAGGTGGCTTGCCATTGGTCGTGTGAAAGGAAAAGCAATGGGTCATTTAGCCTACGAAAAAACAAAATTGGCTAGGAAAAAGAAAAAGCCCGAGAAGAAAAAATAATTCGGCCCAAAAGGAAAAATCCAGAAAAAGATAATTTCTGAATTTCAAAAAAGGAATAAATAAAACCGACCTCAAAGAAATAGCAAATAAACTCCAAAAATTCCCAAAAAATTCTAGAAAATACTTTTGAACTCAGGGAACCCAAATAAAATAGTTTTGAATTTAATTAAAATTTGGATTAATAACATTATATACTTTTTATTTACAAAAATTCAAATTAAGCTTGAACTTAAACAAGAAAATTCAAATAGTTATTTTATTTTTAAAGGCTTCAAAAAGACTCCAAATTTGGGATGTTACCGTAAGCTCATCCATTTATAGGAAAATCATGTGATAATTTGACATTCAAAACTGCTTTGTGATACTAACTAACCAATTACCCACTATATATTTTATGGAAAATCATGGGACAATTCAACATGTAAAAACGTTATTTTTGTTTTATAAGTGGTTTGTTAGCTTTGCTTAGTTATCGTAAAAGACTCGGAATATTCATAGTGGAAAGCAATGTTTTTTTTTGCCGAGTCGGGATAGGCGGATAGCTATAGTAAGAACACATTTAGCTACAGACACATGTATTAGAGTCACTCTTATTTCAACATAGCCAAGAATATTCAAAGTGGTGACAGAGCAATTTTATTTCAAATTATAAATATTTTTACTACTATTGGAATAATGTCAACTAACCATTTTATAACAAAACACCATAATTAGTTTCTAGCTTGACTAAAAAACGACTCTAAAACACAAATTGTCAGACCCCGGAAATTAATCCTGAAATCCTATGTGTTTACTACGCTATTCCCATGATCAATGGTTAGCACACATATTTACAACATTGACATATCACATACATACACGATAAATTAAACAAGGCGAGTTTTACAACACAAGGACCAACTGGCCAAATAGTTCACATGATAATAAAAGGTTTAGCGGAAACGTAGATAAAAGAGGCAACAAAAACCAGTAAGTATGTCTCATCCTTCCCATAGGCAATTGATAAGCTTAAACCTTAGAACTCGACATCAACGTCGTCGAAACCCGCTGTGTAAAAGTAACCATACGATGAGTCTTCTACTACAACCTTTGAATATGTTCAACAAGCAACAGTGAATACAATGATGTACTCCGCAAGAATTTTATGCAAAGGATAATATTATGCAAGCTTAGACAAAGAAGGCTAGCTAGTCTAGTTTTGATTTAGCACAACACAATCCTTTTATTTGCAATAATGATAGTAGATTATAAACGACAAGTGTAAGAGCATTTGATGTTGTTAAGGAAGTAATTATCATAGCATAATTAATAAAATTTGAACCAAGGGCTTGCTGTCCTAAAACCAAAACAGCGATAAGTAATCCTCTTGTTGACCTCATTTATCAAGAATTCCCTTATTCATACCTTTCCCGACAGTTTGCAAAACATAAAGGCTACTAATGTGTGATATAACCAAGCGATGTCCATAACTGGGAACATGGCTATTTGGGCTCTGCAGAGGGCATACAACTTTCCCCACACGACATAAACATCCCACCATGTCACGCGATACCATCGGTACCCGATTGAGAGTCTATGACAGAGCCTTTACATCACCTATTCTAGAAATAAACCTCCTTTAGGATGGGGAGTGGCCCTCCGTCATCCCAACGCTCAATGTTGTGTTGGTAAATCTTACCTACACTAGCCAAGATTCCTACGGACACGGATACACTTCCATGCCGCACTAGCCTAAGGCTACTTCCTTCAGCCACTACTTGCAGTTTGATTGCTAGAACACAATGACTTATTATGCTAGGGTCGTATCATACTATAACATGTGGTTTGCACAGATATACTTGGGTCTATGGCACAAAAGATAGGTCCTTGTCTATCCGGGCGAGATAAATATTGACCGAACTCCCGTGCAACTACAATAGTCCCTACTCACATCCACCCAAGTCTGAAATAATTATCAGATTTTATTTATTATTAAAATAACAGAGGTGATCTCCTCTAGATCATATTTAGTTAGTGCCTCCCAAATCTTGAGTAATAACTGTTTTCCAGACTGCCAATCTGATATCGATTTTAGCAGGGCTAAACTTCATCTACTCGGATAAACAACATTTTCCACAACTATTAGTACTTACTATGGATATTATTACTATGGTGGCAACAATGAGGATATCAACTTATCAAATCATGATAATGCAACAAATGGGATTTAACTATCGACCTTACCCGACATAGCATTTTTTTTATCAAAATACACGCATGCATAAATACTTGTAAAACAACATATATAACATTTAAATATGGGTTAAACATGATTAGGGGGGTTCTTTCCTTGCTCATTGAGTGTCATTTCTTGTTCTGGAACGTCGACGAAATTTTCTGGGATGTCGATATCTACACGTGTATCGGCAAATAACACCAATAAGAACAAACAAAATTCAAACAGAGGATAAATCCAAATATTTTTCAGAATATGAAAGAGGGTGATTTTATAAAATTTTAGAAATAAGTTTCATTTAATTTGGAGTTCTTATGCAAAAGTTATAAGCATTTGAATTTGGTTCGGTTTGAAAAATCAAGAAAATCAGAAAAAGAGGTGACGTCGAAGACGTATTCTCCAAGTTTATGCTTTCTAACAAAAAAGACATACTTCTTTATAACTGAAAGCGGCTTTTCCATTTCTACATTTTTTCTGAAAATCATTAACTTACATGTGGGTCCTACATGTGTCTCTTAGGTTTTAAATCATGTTTTAATTACCAAAATAGTGAGTGGACCCACATGTTAATGACTCATTAGTTACTAACTAAGTGATTAATCTTAACCAAATCATAACCCGAGTTAAGCCCTAATAGGTGGGGTCTGCCCACGGTGAATCGGGTTCATGAACACGCCAAGGTCAGGGACCCGTATGTGAGTGCCAGTTTTTAAAACTTAGTTAAATTATATTCTCGGTTACTTAACTGGTCGGTCCCACATGTCAATGACTTAATTTACTTAATTACTTAGATTAACACTAATCTAATCAACTGGCGGGGCCCACAGGTCAAAGAGAGAAAACAGGGGGGCGAGGCAGGCTCTAACAGAGCTCATTTCTAAGCCTGCTGGCGGTGAGGGAAGGATGGTGCGACCACGGGAATGCAAAAACCCGAATATAATTAAGAGAGAAAAGTGTCTTAGAAAGGAGGATGGAATTAGAAAATGGTTTTAACAATTGTTTCGAGGGAAATATTATGTAAGCGATAGAACCTGGACCATGGGCTTTCGGCCTACGGTGTCTCGCCCAAGTGGGTAGTCAGCCACATGGGAGGGGGCAGCCAACTCTAATCCCTCCCCTCCCATGCGCCACCCCCTTCTCAGCCCCATTCCAGCCGCCAACCCCACTCCTCCCCCTGTCCAGTGCCTCCCCTCCTACGCAGTCTTCATCAAGTCATCGCTCGGAGCATCAAATGTCATCCGATAGGGCTCAAACTTGGTCAGTGTGTTCTTGACTTGTTGATATTATATTTGTATGGTTATATTGAGGATTAGTTTAGAGGAGCACCTATTTTCAGAGGGGTTTTGTCAGCCTAGACTACTGCAGTTTTAGCACAAAGCAGTTTTGGTAGATGATCTATTTGAGTAATGAAACAATGACGGATTGGGCTGCAATTTTTACATTTTGTAGAGACCTCGTGTAACTACATTCCTACCAATTCTCATGCAATTATTAGCTGTGGTTTGTGATATCTGAGCTAATAACTGAAGGGGACAGAACTATAGTTTCGGGCAGCAGATCGATTTCTACTAATCGTATTGTGCTGTAGTTTTGGGTTCTGTACTGGCAAAATTTGGCTTTGTCATCTCCTAGATAATTGTAGATCTCTGCTTGTTCTTTCCGTAGAGTGCTCGGTCATAATTTTTGGATAAGTCGTTAAAAGTTATGATTTTTTTACAATACTGCTGTCCAGAATTTCTGTCAAGATCTGGCAGTTGTAGTAATCAGTAGATTAAAATAGTTAAAGATCTAATTACGGAATTGGACCAACATGACTATTGTATATAATTCCTTAAGGGTTCTAGAGAGACCAAGAATGCAATTTGTGGTTAAACAGAATGGAAGTTATGGTTTTTGTAAGGTTGCTGTCCGAGAGGAGTCATCTTTTGGTAGTAGTTCGGTAAAATGCAATTTAAAATTACTAAGATTATTAATTAGGTTCTTGATCTGCATTAAAAAGATAGATAATTTTTTGAGTATTCCATAATGTATAAGTTCATAATTTTTGGTTTGGTAGATTAAGAGTTATGACTTTTTTTTTTGTAACGTGGTTGTTCTGTTTTGGACAGAACGGGTTCAGGGATGAAAACATGGCTATTTTGAGTTGCGATTAGGAGCGATGTTGATTATCTATTTTGTAATGGTGAAACGCTTTTGGATTATTTTCTTAGTATGTTTTTGAATTCTCGTGGTGGTGTGAATTAGGGTAGTACCCTCTACTCATCAACGTTCATCACACAGTCGAGGCAAGTGCAAGTAGTTAGTAACATATGTGGAAATTAATCATGAAGTGTTTATGTTTATGCATATGATTGTTTATTCATGTCCTTGCTGTTGATTAAATTATGAATTTATGTTGATTAATCAAAGAGATGAAGGTTCATGAATTATTTTCCATCATTTGCATCATTGATTGATCCTTGAAGCTTGGTCTACGTGGTAGCCAAGTAATGACAATTTTGAGGTCTCCATCATGTTTTACATGCATGAGGCCCACACTTGTGGAGTATGGGCTTGAGGTCCATGTGCTTGAAGGCACAAGCATGGGTATGCATCGACGGATGCATACTCCGCATTACTGGTAAATGCAGAGAGAAAAGAAATGTGCATTTTGTGGTATTTGTATTGCATGGCAATAAAATTTGAATAGTTGTGATATTATTGTGGATGATTGAATGTGTTAGGAGCAAAGTCTGTTTATGAGATTTGGTTTATTGGCTTATTTGTACTTTGATGAGTCGTGGATTTACGCTTATTGCTTGTTTATTTTTTTAGGTACCTCTTGCGAAGGCATCACGCATGGGAAGGGCTAGAAATAAAACTTGATGCACTCCACTACGTTAAACACCATGCTTGCTAATTTTGAATCCTAAGTTTAATTGGAGGAACCTACTAGAGAACGTTATTTATCTTTATGATCATTTTCACCCTTTGAGGTGTATTTGTTTACTTTGTAATAGAGTCAATAGGTGCTTTTATGGAAATTTTTACGGCTATGATTTAAGTTTTGATTCATGATAATCTTGCTCATATTCTTGTTAAATGTTTAGAATCCCTTTTATGGTTAAATATTCAAAGGAGACTATGTCAAAATTTAGAGTCAAATCTTAGCTTAGTTTTTCTGTTATGATGATTTTAGTAGTATTCCAGGCTCAAGTCAGGCTAGGGTGTTATCATGGTATCGTGAGCGTGCTTTAGTCTGTGGTGAATAGATTGACAACTTAGGTAAACTTAATTTGCTAAAATTTTCTTCAGGAATAGTAAAATTAACTAAAAGTTGCTAATGGTTAAACAACTTAAAAATTTAACACACTGGTGCACAGTAGGATAGGAATGGACAAAGCATTGTATTTACATTTCTGTTATGTCGCATTGATGATTGCTGATATGAACCGATTATGAATGCTTATGATATGATTACATGATTGTTATGTATGATGATAGACGATGTCGAGAGGTAGAGATGGGTTGTGGCCATGGGCATGGCCATGTTGTAACACTGTTCGTGGTATGGATATAGTGAAGTGTTTACCTTAGCTAACTTAGTTACATGCGTTGAGGATGAGTTCTTTGGGGAAGTTGTTGTCTTCCTTGAGTTTCAATTTGGTTATTCTTGTTATAGTTGTGGTTGGTGAATTCTTATTGAGTTAGTATTTACAATACAGCTGATGGGTTTTCGTTGGTCTTTATTGGTTCCATTGCTTATTGTTTGTTCTCCGATCGTTGATCTGTTGTTGTTTCTCATGAACATCGGTGAATCGTAAAGATTGATCTTTTCCCGAGAGTTCTGTCTTTCTTATTTGAAAAAGCATCACTCATTTATTCACTTGGTATTTTGGATACTAAAAATTTTCCCGCCGCAAGTTCTTTATCATGTGGAGCTTTGACCCATGTACTTATTTTGGGAGTAAATTGAGTGTTGAAGTTTAATACTTCTTCTTTAGGAAAGAAAGTGTCAAAATTCTTTTGTAACATTTTGTTGTGTTAAGTGAGAGGTTGTAAGCATAGAGAATAATGAATAAGGTCTGAGTTATCAAGTTGGGTCTGTAGCGTGGTGTATAATCGATCTTAACCAAGATTCTTGGAAGTAAAGATGATTAATTTGATGTTGTCTTAGAATAAATACATGATGAACTTGATTAAAGGTATGTCTATACCTACTAGGAATCTGAGATTTATTAAGAAGTGTGAGATATTGATGATTTGGTCTGATCATTAAGATTGCGGAATTTGGTAAATTCCTTGGATAATTTGGATTGATGGGCCTCGATGGATTAATCTAATCATTAGTGATTGTTATGTTAAGGATGTGTTCGAACCTTGCCTTAGAGGGTATTAATCTAGAAATTGTCATAAATTAGCTACTTGATGATCATACATAATTGCTAGATTTACCTAATTCTTGTCATGCTAAAATTGTTGAAGCATGTGTATCGGATTAGATAAATATTGAGGTAGTACTTTGGGAAACCCTATTTTATAGGAGATGGTGTTATTAAATCTTTAATTATAATTTGCCCTAAACTCTGAACATAAAAGTGGAATGTTGAATCTGTGTTTATAAATGGTTATGAGACTGCAAGTAGAAGTAGGACCATATTTGCATACGTGATTAATACCATTGTCAATTGTTAATGATAGCTGAAGTTGGTGTTAAGCAATACTAATAGTTGAGTGTATGGATTTAATAAGGGTGCGTTTGGTTGGGGGATGAGGTTGAATGGGATGGGATGGTACAGGTGGGATAGGATCGTCCTGTATGAGATGGTATAGTCAGTCTGTTTGGTTGCTTGTATGGAATGATACAGGATTTTGTTTGGTTGGTTGTATATGATGGTTCTGAATGGTTCAAGCTGTTGTTTGGTTTGATGGATGAAGTTGGATATGGTAACCCTCTCACTAGAGGTGGTGAGTTCACATGCCACAATTGTGAGAATTGAGTTTAGAAAATGATTTGAATTTAAATTCAAGTTTGAAAATAGTTCTGCACACATTTTTTTTGCCAATCCGAATTTGAGGCAAGGAAGTTATTTTTACTTTTGAAATTGCAAGGCAAAGCTTTTGAAAATTTTGAAATGCAACCAAAGTTTTTTGAAATTCATGAAATTCATGCAAATTCATGGAACAAGAGCAGCATCACTGCTATGAAGAGAGAAGAGCAGTAGGGGGGCATGAAGTTGGATATGGTAACCCTCTCACTAGAGATGGTGAGTTCACCTTCCACAATTCTTAGAATTACAATCTCATCATTCTAAATTACAATCTTTCTCACAATCACAAGAGCTAGGATATTTATCTCGTCATTCTAAATTACAATTTTTGGCGTAAAAGTGCAGCCAAACTAATTTAAACAATGATAGATGATAGATGAACATGTCAAGAAGACAATAAGCCAAATAGTAATTAGAGAGGAACATAAGGCACATGGCAACTCAGGCAATGGTTCTTGATACAATCATAGCTCATCACAAGGCTCTTGACGATTTTACAACAGTTAGGAGCCCCAGATTAGATTACTTGACAGAAAAGGAGAATCAATTCTCACTGTCAAGCTACACATCTAAATAAAACTATACACCTATGGGTATCTAGAATCTCTAGACATTTTCAATTCACATCCCACATTTTCTTGCTAGGCCATGAACTCAAACATTCCCATCTGGCATACTCATATACAGGCATTCAAGACTCTGCATCAATGATCTTTTTGTTGTAGCTCGTGGTGTTGAACACCGCGCGGGCCTCACATGCGCCTCACCACCGTGCCAGCACAGGGCAGTACTCATTGTCGTCAAAGCTTCGTGATTCAGGCCATATGCTTGTAACAGATATATGCATTTGATCCAATTTGCGTTTTATGAACAAAGCTTTAACTATTAGTTGGAGTTTTTTTTATCCAATATGTTATTGCAAACCTGAATCGATTGTGATTAGATCCACCATACAAAGATTGCGCAATCTAACCAACCAATTATCGGAAAAGCTAAGCAAATCTGCAAAATCTCACCTTGCTACTCCATCTCGCTGGCCTGCTGCTCCATCTCGCTGGTGATCCCTTGCACAATCTAACCAACCAATGAAACCCAAAATCGAAACACGGTCCACACGGATGCTCCCGCAAGCACCCAATTATCGGAAAAGCTAAGCAAATCCGCAAAACCTCACCTTGCGAAACTCCCTGGACTGTGTGGAATCGAAGATCGGTCACACCTGGTCGAAGTCCTGCGCAGTGGCGAATCAAAATCAAATCCATCTCAAAAAACCCGAAGAAAAATCGAGGGAAGGATAAGAAGAGGTGGAGAGAGAGCAGGGATGGTTTGAGCGAGCACGCGTGCCTTGGCGGACTGCACGGAGGGAGAGGAGAAAGTAGAGGAGCTGCTCGATGCGGGGGTTGGAGAGGCCGATGCGCGGGGCGGGGGGGAGGGGGTGTCGCCGATGGCGGGATAGTGGCCGAGGAGGAGGTAGATGTTGTACATGGCGCTCTCCAGCTCCACCTCCTGATTCATCACCATGGCTGAGGAGAGTGAGCGCACGTAGCTTGGTTCGCAAGGAGGAGAAGCTGAACCGCGTGGTTCGCCATTTTTTGTCGAACGCGATGGTTCAGGATCTACGTAGAACATTCCTTTACATGGAACAAGTTGGTGCTGAACGAGTTGGTACAATTCACCTAACTAAACACATGAATCACCCTATTTGTCGAACCATCCGATACAAGACCATCACATTCACTCAACCAAACACACCCTAAGTGATCATCAATAGTGTACCTTGCTAACTTATTATTTGATAGTATGATCTTGTTAAAAGATATTTGTTTCAACCTTGTGTCTTGTGTACTAGGTTTTTCCTAGATTGAGTAGTTGATGAAGTTTTATTGAGATAATAGAAAAATTATGAAGTAACATTTTGTGTTTCTTTTGGAAAGTTTTAGGATGGGGTAATAAGGTTTGATGATTCTTAGTATGAATGTATGATTTTTGATGTTAAATAAAATTGTCAGTAATATAAGAGTGATGTTGATTCATTTATGGAGAAAGTAATTTGATCGCCTTTCGTGATATCGCCTAAATAAAAATATTTCAAATTTTATGATTGATCTTTTGGAGTTTATGATTTATGTGGTAGTTAAAATTTGTTGAGTAAAGTAACGTGTTGTAAAGTTCTATTGGTTTTTAAGATATTCGAGTGATTGGATCTTAAAGGCTCTTTTGTTGAGTTGACAATGTGAGGTTGTAATCAAAGAAAATTGTTTCCTTTGTTAAATGAAAGATTGTAGTAGAAGTAATTGAGGTCGGAGTTAAGTTTTGTAACTCATAGTTATTTGAAACGTGCTTAACCTTGTTATTTGGCCGAATAAGAGTTACTCCAGTTTTATTCTTATTGGTTGAGCTTTTGTACTCTCTTCTTGTGGGACTTATGCCCTCATCTGTCATCTCGTCTTTTGTTTTTCCAAGATCATTACTATTTGACTATTTCCCTTGGTCTTATGTATACTGCAAGTAGAAAATATTTTTCTGTGTACTGTAAATTTATTTTATTCACCTCTCCTTTTGAGAAAGGAATAATGGATCTGTTTTTCCAAACCTTATAGGGTGTATAGTGGTCGCTGGTTGGTGGTGGTCAAGAGAATGAACTAACTGATTACGTTGTTGCAACTAGTGAAATCTATAGTGATTTGTGGTCCAAGATCTTTTCTTCATTTTGACGGAACATTAGAATTATCAAAAGTATGGGAATCTTGATCAATTTATTAGAGTATCTCGATTGGAAAATTTACAAGGTTGTGTAGGAGAATTATGACGGTGTAGTTTAATGAGAGTAGAATTGCGAAGAAATCTAATTGTTATGATAATTATTGGGATAGTAAGGAATGTTGAGTTATTGTCAGGTATGACTTGGTCAAAGTGAGTAACCTTTTGGGAGTCACAATCTTTCTAAAGATAATTTGGTCGGGAATATGTTTAGATGTTGATGTTAATGACTGTGGTTATTGTTTGAGTTGTGTGAATTTTAGTAATAAAATTTGAGGATTTCCTATCAATTATACCAGAGACTTGGAGGTTGAATTTGGGGTTTGCATTGTTATGCTAGAACCTTGGAGGCCCAATGATGTTTGTGTAGAAATAGTGCAATAAAGTGGGTTCCAAATAGTGTGATGATCGTGGATAGCATCCTTGGGTGTAGTAAATGAGTGTGTGTGCTGTGAATTCGGAGTTGATTGCCCTTAAAAGATTGAGGTGATGTGATTACGCGTGAAATATATTTTGAGGTGCATTGGGAATTATCTGTCAAAGTAATTCTATTGGTAGATGACTTAGCTAGAGTATGTTTTTGTGGGGTCAGTAGAGTCTCTCTACAAAGGGTGTAGATGATGTACTCGATTTGAGCATAACGTTAAGGTTGCCAATTTAAGATAAACGAGTTGGTATGTTAAGCAATGATTTGGAACTCCAGGGTTTAAAGGAAGTTAAATTCTTAAAAGAAAGGATTGAGAAAAGATTGTTATCTCAAGTAGTGAAATGCTATCTGGATTCTTGTTTAAGCTGTGTGTTTATGACAGAGGTCATTTACCATTTGAGTTGCTTTATGTTGGTGCGTAGTCTTTTCCAGTTACGAAAAGAAAAAGATTGTTTTAATCATTCGAGTAATTTGGCATTGGGCTTACGTTGTGTTTATTTGCAAATTGTCTATCTGGAAGGTGGAAAAGTTTTCATGATGAATCTTTTGATTTTGGATTGGAATATTTTGGAAGGAAGTTGGTTATGAGTGGGTTACATTGTGAATCCTTTGTTTTCAGTTGAGTTCTGATTATAAAGAGTTTGTTTAAAAAAAATAAGTTCGTTTGTGCGTCCCCGGTTAAAGGAGATGCTCCTTGTTACGATGAAGAGGTCAAGACGAGTGTTGAGGTGTAAAACATTGGAATCCATCAAAGTGATGTGGTCTCATAAGTCTGAGAGGGAAGTGACTTGGGAGTTGGAGTCTCGTATGCGCGAGCAATATCCAGAATTGTTCACGTCAATTATGTGTTAACTGTTGTTAAATTCAGCTATGGTTGATCTTTCGCATAGAGCGGTGACTAGAATTTGGGGTTGAATTCTGTTTAAGAGGAGTATAATGTAATATCCCGAATAAAATTAAGAGAGAAAAGTGTCTTAGAAATGAGGATGGAATTAGAAAATGATTTTAACAGTTGTTTCGGGGGAGTTTTGCGTAAGCGACAGAACTTGGACCGTGGGTTTTTGGCCCACAGTGTCTGGCCCAAGTGGGCAGCTGGCTACATGGGAGGGGGAAGCCAACCCTAATCCTTCCCCTCCCATACACCACCACCCTTCTCCCCCTATTCCAGCCGCCACCCCCCCACTCTCCCCTATTCCACCGCCACCCCCTCTCCCCTCTCGGCGCCTCCTCTCTCTGCAGCCTTCATCAAGTCATCGATCGGAGCATCAAACGTCGTCCGATTGGGCTCAAACTTGGTCAAGGTGTTCTTGACTTGTTGATCTTCGATTTGTATTGTTCGATTGAGGATTAGTTGAGAGGAGAACCTGTTGTTAGAGGGTTTTATCAGCTTGGACTACTGCAATTTTAGCACAAAGCAGTTTTGGTAGATGATCTGTTTGAGTAGTGAAACGATGACGGATTGGGCTGAAATTTTTATAGTTTGTAGAGAACTCGTGTAACTACATTCCTAACAATTTTCATGCAATCCTTAGCTGTGGTTTGTGAGATCTGAGCTAACAACCGAAGGGGACAGAACTGTAGTTTTGGGTAGTAGACCGGCTTCTACTAATCGTATTGTGCTGTAGTTTTGGGTTCTATAGTGGAGAAATTTGGGTTTGTCATCTCCTAGATAATTGTAGATCTCTGTTTTTTATTTCCGTAGAGTGATCGATCATAGTTTTTGGATAAGACGTTAGAAAGTTATAATTTTTATAATACTATCGCAGTCCGCACTTCATTAGGATCTGGCAGTTGTAGTAATCAGTAGATTAAAAATAGTTTAAGATCTAATTAAGGAATTTTACCAACATGACTATTGTATATAATTCCTTAAGGGTTGCAGAGAGACCAAGAATGCAATTTGTGGATAAACAAAACGGAAGTTAGGGTTTTTGTAAGGTTGTTATCCAGAGATGAGTCATCTTTTGGCATTAGTTTGGTAAAATGTAGTTTAAAATTACTAAATGGATTTGTCGTAGCCGGGCACCAAGGGGTGCCCCGCACCCTCGGATCGTCGGGAATACCGGTGCGCCGTCAGGGATGCTGTGCATGTGTAAATCTAGCCTGTATAGTGTAGGTTAGGGCAAGTGTTCCTAAAATGCCCTTTCTCTCTCTCTCTCTCTATGGGGGCAAGAAGGTAAATGTCCCTTCTTGCCCCTATAAATAAAGCCCCGTGGGCATGTAATAAGGATCTTCTTCTCATTCCAATACATATACAATACTATTCATACATGGTATGCTTTGGCTCCTCTCCATCCGGTCCTTCATCCAAGACAAAGGGTACGGAGGGTCTCCGCTGACGGAGGGTCCCGTACCCATCTTGTTTTAGCCTTTTAGCTACGACATTGCGCAGCCAATCGTGGGGACCGAACAAAAAGCTACACATGAGAGGATTAAGTAGAGACACCACACCACATCAGCCGAAGGCCACCAAGTCACCTTCGGTCACCACCCCACCCTCAGCCCAGAGACCCACAGTGCCCTCGGTTTGTCTTCGGTTACCTTCGGCCGGCCATTGGGCCTCCTCCGCCTCACGCCCAAAGGTACCCTCGAGCCCTCCACCAAGCCCGGGCCACCTCCGCAGCCAGCACAGGATCCTCGCCCGGAGATCCCCGGGACACCTCGTCTCCAAGCCGAAGCCTCCGGCCGGAGGAACACCCTTCACCAGCCTGGCCTCCACCTTCGTGCAGCCTTCGGAGCCGTCCATCCATCTACCCGAAGGTCCCAGCAGCACATCCCGCCTGGGGAGACCCTCCGCCGAAGCCGCCAGGACCAGCTACCCTCCACCGCCTCCGGAGGCCCCGCCCCTTCCCCCCGACGGGATCCGCCTCCACCCCGCCTCCTCCGGAGCGCTTCGGCCCCACCCCCGCCGCCTCCGGGGTGCTTCGGACCACCTCCGCCACCGGTGCGCTCCGACCCGACCTCCACCGCCTCCCGAGGCCCCGCCTTCCCCGAGGATCCGCCCCCGCACGGCTCGGGTGCTTGACCTCCGCCGCGGCCGGCCCGACCCGACCTCCACCGCCTCCGGAGGCCCCGCCCTTCCCGAAGGATCCGCCCCACCCCGCCCGAGCACTGCCCCACCTCGCCGCCTCAGGTTCTTGGACCCTCCGCCTCGCCGGCCCGGCCCGCCCCTTGGCGCCCGCCCCCCCCCTCCGCCTCCTCGGAGGCTCCCCACCGCCAGACCCGGTTCCACCTGGCGCTGGAGGCCTCACGCCCGGCGCGACCTTCTCCAGTTCAACACTCGGGTGCCAACGGAGTCCACAATGAGCAATCTCCGGAGCCCTCGCGGCCCCCATCGCCTCGCCCGGCACCAACATCCTCGGAGACCCGCCATGCCCACTAGTGAAGCCGCGGAAGACGGAGCGGCCTAAGCCCGAGCTCGCTCGAGAAGACCAACGCCGCCAGGACCTCCACCTCGGGCCTTCGCCGCCCACCTTCGGAGGTCTCCCGACCACCCGGTGCCTCCTGAGCAAGCCCAAGCCTCGAGCACCTCCCTTGCCTCCGCCCGAGCCCTCCCGAGGAAGGCCACCTCACCACCGCAGCCTACGCCTTCACGCTTGAGCCTCCTCGGGCCCTTCGCCACTCCGTCCGCCCCTTCGCCCCACCTCCGAAGGCCACTTGGAACCAGCGACAAGAAGCGCCCCCTCGGGTCCTTCCTGCCCCGCCTCCGCCTGCTTGGCGCCTTCGGGCCCCTTCGCCCTCAGATCCGCGCCGCTTGACCATCATGAGGTCACCTCGGGACCCCTCGCGGTGACATCGGCCCCCTGCATGCGCCCGGGTTGTAGCATCGCAACAGCCACCTCGCCTCAACTAGTAAGCATAATTTTCCCCGTGCTCATTCAACGAGTCCTTGGCTTCTTATCTCGCTAGCAGCTTACTGCCCTGTATGGTGTATCTTATGTGAAGACAAACTGTGCCTTCTGCATGCTATAGTCATTTTGATTAGATGATTAAGTTCCAAAATTTGGCTACATCCGGGATGGAGTCATGCAGGTGAAAATGGCACTGTATATCCTCCATGCAACTATTGGACTACTGCAAATAGTTAAAAGCGCACGGTGAATTCTTTAAAGAAACTGTGTGTGCTCAAACTTTGGATCGTTGTGCAGAGGTGTGGTAACCAGTCCATTGGGTGTGCGTGTTAAGATCAATCAATTGTTGTTATGCCATATCAATGGTTGTTGTGCTGCATACTAGTATAATGTTGTCATTTCGGAACAGCATCGGTTTTTTACATAGTTTGCTTTTGGTTAATCTACTGTTGTCAGTGTCCTGTTTAGTCTCGGCATGATTGGGTTGGTCCAGTGCTAGTCCGAGCATTAGTTTACGGCATCATTAATTTGTCATGCGAAATGCTCGTGTCCCCTTCAGGAATGAACGGATTGATTCATAGTTTGGCCATTGCTGTCGGTTTTTTGCAATAATCTTGTCAACCAAGGCCAAAGTCGCGAGATGCATTGCAAAGAACCAAAAATAAAGACGCCACAAGATGGTCAAGAGCCGGCGCAAGACACCTCGCAGTTACGGCCTCGGTGTTTAAGCCCACAAGGATGGCATCGTCAATAAGCCCATCACCGTGGCAACAAAGACGCCGCGCATGGCCGAAGAGCCCCGGCGCACACCTCGCAGGCTACGGCCTCGGTGTTTAAGCCCACAAGGATGGCATCGTCAATAAGCCCATCACCGTGGCAACAAAGACGCCGCGCATGGCCGAAGAGCCCCTACAAGATACCGCAGCTACGACCTTGTTTAAGCCCACAAGGATGGCATCGTCAATAAGCCCATCACCGCGGCAACAAAGACGCCACAAGATGGCGAAAAAGCCGGCGCAAGACACCTCGTGAGCTACGGCCTCGGTGTTTAAGCCCACAAGGATGGCATCGTCAATAAGCCCATCACCGTGGCAACAAAGACGCGCCAAGATGGTCAAGAGCCCGGCAAGACACCTCGCAGCTACGACCTCGGTGTTTAAGCCCACAAGGATGGCATCGTCAATAAGCCCATCAAGGTAGGCAACAAAGACGCCACAAGATGGTCGAAGAGCCCCCACAAGACACCTCGCAGCTACGGCCTCGGTGTTTAAGCCCACAAGGATGGCATCGCAATAAGCCCATCACCGTGGCAACAAAGACGCCACAAGATGGCCGAAGAGCCGGCAAGACACCTCGCAGGCTATGACCTCGGTGTTTAAGCCCACAAGGATGGCATCGTCAATAAGCCCATCACCGTGCCAACAAACACGCCGCGTGCGGCCCCGAGCCCCGGCGTACGCTAACACACACTCGTAGGTGTGAGGTGCACAAAAACACCGAGTCGCCCGCGGTAGGGGCCTCGCCCCGGCGGGAGACATGTCAAACCGCGCCCAAATGCGCACCCCTCGTCGCTCCGAGGCCTCGCCACGGCGACTGGGGAGTCTCCCGCCGCGAGGGCTCGCCCCGACGGGAGACACTTCAAAACCGCGCTCAAACGCGCACCCCTCGTCGCTCCGAGGCCTCGCCTCGGCGACTAGGGAGTCTCCCGCTACGAGGGCCTCGCCCCAGCGGGAGACATTCAAAACCGCGCTCAAATGCGCACCCCTCGTCGCTCCGAGGCCGAGCCTCGGCGACTGGGGAGTTTCCCGCCGCGAGGGCTCGCCCCGACGGGAGACACTTCAAAACCGCGCTCAAACGCGCACCCCTCATCGCTCCGAGGCCTCGCCTCGACGACTAGGGAGTCTCCCGCTGCGAGGGCCTTGCCCGGCGGGAGACATTTAAAACCGCACTCAAATGCGCACCCCTCGTCGCTCCGAGGCCTCGCCTCGGCGACTAGGTAGTCTCCCGCCGCGAGGGCTCGCCCCGACGGGAGACAATTCAAAACCGCGCTCAAACGCGCACCCCTCGTCGCTCCAAGGCCTCGCCTCGGCGACTAGGGAGTCTCCCGCTGCGAGGGCCTCGCCCCGGCGGGAGACATTTAAAACTGCGCTCAAATGCGCATCCCTAATTGTTTCCGAGGCCTCGCCTCGGCGACTAGGGAGTCTCCCGCTGCGAGGGCCTCGCCCCGGCGGGAGCCATTTAAAACCGCGCTCAAATGCGCACCCCTCGTCGCACCGAGGCCTCGCCTCGGCGACTGGGGAGTCTCCCGCCGCGAGGGCTCGCCCCGACGGGAGACACTTCAAAACCAGCTCAAATGCGCACCCTCGTCGCTCGAGGCCCACCTCGGCGGACTGGGAGTCTCCCCGCCGTGAGGGCTCGCCCGACGGGAGACACTTCAAAACTACGCCAACGCAAGACCTCGTCGCTCAGAGGCCTCGCCTCGGCGACTAGGAGTCTCCGCCGCGAGGCCTCGCCAAGGGAGACATTTAAAATCACACTCAAATGCGCATCCCTAATCGTTTCCGAGGCCTCGCCTCGGCGACTAGGGAGTCTCCCGCTGCGAGGGCCTCGCCCCGGCAGGAGACATTTAAAACAGCGCTCAAAGGCGCACCCCTCGTCGCTCCAAGGCCTCGCCTCGGCGACTAGGGAGTCTCCTGCTGCGAGGGCCTCACCCCGGCGGGAGACATTTAAAACCGCACTCAAACGCGCACCCCTCGTCGCTCCGAGGCCTCGCCTCGGCGACTAGAGAGTCTCCCGCAGTAGGGGCCTCGCCCTGGCGGGAGATATTTAAAACCGCGCTCAAATGCGCACCCCTCGTCGCTCCGAGGCCTCGCCTCGGCGACTGGGAGTCTCCGCCATGAGGCTCGCCCGACGGGAGACACTTCAAAACCACGCCAAATCGCACCTCGTCGCCCAGAGGCCTCACCTCGGCGATCTGGGAGTCTCCGCCACGAGGGCTCGCCCGACGGGAGACACTTTCAAAACCGCCAACGCAAGCGCGCACCTCGTCGCTCCGAGGCCTCGCCTCGGCGACTAGGGAGTCTCCCGCGGTAGGGGCCTCGCCCCGGCGGGAGACATTTAAAACCGCGCTCAAATGCGCACCCCTCGTCGCTCCGAGGCCTCGCCTCGGCGACTGGGGAGTCTCCCGCCGCGAGGGCTCGCCCCGACGGGAGACACTTCAAAACCGCGCTCAAACGCGCACCCCTCGTCGCTCCGAGGCCTCGCCTCGGCGACTAGGGAGTCTCCCGCGGTAGGGGCCTCGCCCCGGCGGGAGACATTTAAAACCAGCTCAAATCGCACCTCGCCGCTCCGAGGCCTCGCCTCGGATCGGGAGTCTCCGACGGAGACACTTCAAAATCTAGGCCAAGCGCGACCTCGTCGCTCCGAGGCCCGCCTCGGCGATTAGGGAGTCTCCCCGCCACGAGGACCTTGCCCGTGAGACATTTCAAACCACGCAAATCGCACCTCGTCGCTCGAGGCCTCGCCTCGGCGACTAGGTAGTCTCCCGCCGCGAGGGCCTCGCCTGCCGGAGACATGTCAAACGCAAGACCTCATCGCTCAGGAGGCCTGCCGGCGACAAGGCCAAAGCACACTCGAACGCGAGGAGCCTGCGAAGAGGACACAGCAGGCATGAGTCATCCGCAGGCATGATTGCCTCAACGAAGATGGCGCGTGAAAATAACCCTGGCACAGCACGGTACCAAGACCAAAACATACCAAGGTGGGACGGCGCGAGGCTTCGCCTCCCCCTCGCAGCAATGCGTTAGGGCTCCCCGGAGCCCTATCTAAAAAAGTATGGGGGACGGCGCGAGGCTTCGCCTCCCCCTCGCAGCAATGCGTTAGGGCTCCCCGGAGCCCTATCTAAAAAAGTATGGGGGATCAGTGCACGAGGCTTCGCCTCCCCCCAAGACAATCGCTAGGGCTCCCGAGCCCCATCTAAAAAAGTATGGGGGGCGCGAGGCTTCGCCTCCCTCGCAGAAGACGCGCTAGGGCTCTCCTGAGCCCCATCTAAAAAGTATGAGGGATCACAGAGGCTTCGCCCCCTCGCAGCAATGCGTTAGGGCTCCCCGGAGCCCTATCTAAAAAAGTATGGGGGACGGCGCGAGGCTTCGCCCCCCCTCGCAGCAATGCGTTGGGGCTCCCCGAAGCCCTATCTAGCATCTGGGCTCGCAGACGAGCCCAAGCAAAGAAAGTTGGGGGACGGAGATCGGCTTCGCCTCCTCCTCGCCGGCCTCGACGAGCTCGGGCAAGCCCAGCGTTAACTCCTCGGGCAATCGGCCAAAGACCCTTCACACCCCTCCAAGTCACGAGGACGCTTGACCAGGAGCGGCCAAAGGGGGGACGGTACTAGGCTCCCAACAGGAGCATCCCAAGCGGCCACACCAGAGAAATAAACAAAATTTGAAGACAGCAGCGACTGCCATGGCGCACACGCTCCGCCACTACACGCCGCCCACCTCGAGGCCAATGCCTCGGTGGGGCGGCTTCCGACTTCGCCCGCCGCCCGCCTCGAGGCTATGGCCTCGGCGGGGCGGCCCCGACGCGCCGCCCGCCTTGAGGCCAATGCCTCGGTGGGGCGGCTCCGCTCCGGCTTTGCACGCCGCCCACCCCGAGGCCAATGCCTCGGTGGGGCAGTCCCACGTCAACTTCTTCGGGGGTATCCCGACTCCCGAGGGGCCGGGTGATACGACGTCGCTCGCCCCTCGGGATCACGGATCTGCCCTCGCGACCTCGGACCACCTGACGAGGAGTTGTCATAGCAGGCACCAAGGGTGCCCCGCCTCGGATCGTCCGGGAATTCCGGTCTTGGCCGTCGATGCTGTGCATGTGTAAATCTAGCCTGTATAGTGTAGGTTAGGGCAAGTGTTCCTAAAATGCCCTTTCTCTCTCTCTCTCCTATGGGGGCAAGAAGATAAATGTCCCTTCTTACCCCTATAAATAAAGCCCCGTGGGCATGTAATAAGGGATCTTCTTCTCATTCCAATACATATACAATACTATTCATACATGGTATGCTTTGGCTCCTCTCCATCCGGTCCTTCATCCAAGACAAAGGGCACGGAGGGTCTCCATTGTCACAGGAGGGTCCCGTACCCATCCTGTCTCAGCCTTTTAGCTACTTACTGTGATTAATTAGGGTTCTTGATCTGTATGAAAAAGATAGATAATATCTTGAGGATTCCATAATGGATAAGTTCATAATTTTTGGTTGGGTATATTCAGAGTTATGATTTTTTGTAAGGTGGTTGTTTTGTTTTGGACAGAACGGGTTCAGGGAGGAAAACGGGGTTGTTTTGAGTTTCGATTAGGAGCGATGTTGATTATCTATTTTGTAATGGTGAAATGTTTTTGGATTATTTTCTTAGTATGTTTTTGAATTCTCAGGTGGTGGTGTGAATCAAGGGGTAGTGCCCTCTACTCATCAACATTCATCACATGGTTGAGGCAAGTGCAAGTAGTTGTAACATATATGGAAATTAATCATAAAGTGTTTATGTTTACGCATGACTATTTATTCATATCCTTCCTGTTGATTAAGTTATGAACTTATGTTGATTAATCAAAGAGATGAAGGTTCAAGAATTATTTTCCATCATTTGCATCATTTATTGATCCTTGAGGCTTGGTCTATGTGGTAGCCAAGTAATGACAATTTTGAGGTCCCCGTCATGTTTTAGACGAGCATGAGGTTCCCACACTTGTGTAGTGTAGGCTTGACGTCCTTGTGCTTGAAGGCACAGGCATGGGTATGCATCGACGGATGCATATTACGCATTACCGGCAAATGCAAAGAGAAAAGAAATGTGCATTTTGTGGCATTTGCATTGCATGGCAATAAAAGTTGAATAGTTGTGATATTATTGTGGATGATTGAATGTGTTAGGAGAAAAGTCTGTTTATTATATTTGGTTTATTAGCTTATTTGTACTTTGCTAAGTCGTGGACTCACGCTTGTTGCTTGTTTATTTTTTTAGGTACCTCTTGTGAAGGCGTCATGCATGGGAAGGGCTAGAAATAAAACTTGATGCACTCCACCACGTTAAACACCATGCTCGCTAATTTTGAATCCTAAGTTTAATCGGAGGAACCTACTAGAGAGCGTAATTTATCTTTATGATCGTTTTCGCCCTTTGAGATGTATTTGTTTACTTTGTAATAGAGTCGATTGGTGCTTTCATGGAAGTTTTTATGGCTATGATTTAAGTTTTGATTCATGATAATATTGCTCATATTCTTGTTAAATGTTTAAAATCCCTTTTGTGGTTAGATATTTAAAGGAGACTCTGTCGAAATTTAGAGTCAAATCTTAGCTTAGTTTTTCTGTTATGATGATTTTAGTAACATTCCAGGCTCAAGTCGGCCTGGGTTATTACAGGGAACAAGCAAAATGAGACGACGAAGTCTAGGTGAACCTAATGATGGTGGTGCCAAAGCTCAGAGCTCAACGGAGTTGGGTCGGCAGCGGACCGAAGCGGTGGCGATGGCATTGGTGCGGTGGCAAACTTGTGGGAGATCAGGGTGAGCCAAATGGAAGAGTGCATGAGCTTCACTGGACTATTACGAAGCTGGATGGGTCGGCTCAAGACCTATGGTCACCTGAACAGTGAAGGAGTCGGTGGTGAGCAATAGTGTTGTGGACAATGATGGCAAAATCAAAGGAAGTGGCTGGCTCGGGCCAAATTAACAAGCACAAGACCTCAAACGACTTACCAAGTACACGATGGTGTGTTTGGCTGCAACAGAGGTGGTCTGTAGCTCAACGGCGGTGACCAGAGGTGGTGGTGAAGGGCTCCGCGGTGATGACCAAGCACAGATGGCAACAGCTGCAAAGGATCATGCGAGCTGGTTCAACTGGGTGAGGTGAAGCTCAAGCCGAAAACAATGTGGCTAGAAACTCACCGGACATAGAGATCTCCAACGGCGATGTCGGCATCGGAGTTGGGGAAGACGGTGTGGATCCGAAGCTATGTCGCACTAGATATGAAATCGAGTGAGGGCTTTGAGAGAGTGGGCAAAGAGGCGTAAGATGGCACATGTGTCATGGGGTTTGCTCACCAAAAAGGTATGGGCCTCGGTGGAATGCACGCACCGGAGCTCGGGATGAGGGTATGTTCCGGCTGAACCAGTGGAGTAAAATCACTAGCAAGGGCCAAAATGGAAATGGCAACAACAACAAGGGTTTTTGGCGGGATTGGGTGACCCTTAAATGGTGAGATAGGGAAAAAAACTCGATGAAAATTCGCGACCAACCTCAGTTTCTCATGAATATCTAGAGCGGCGGTGGCTGTCAAGAAGGGTGAAATGGTGGGCTAAGAAGGTGAGACCATGGCGATGTCGGTCGTCTCCCGTGGGCGCTCAAGGTAGATGGATGGCTCGGCTTTCGCAGGAGGCACTGTAGAGCTGCAGGGTGGGACTCGGCTCTGGTGGTGTTGGAGCGAGTTGGAAGGTGGTGATGAGACAATGGGTGTCCCGATCTTTTGATAGGATGATATGTCGATTTGTGGAGGTACGACTTTAACGATGCATGCTTCTAACCAATCACGACCAGAACACCAAGTAATCGTTAAACCACACTCTAAGTCATTATCAACCGTGCCAAGAATGCGATTGACCTGAACACGAGGTTCAATTCCCACGAGCAATCGAAGAACAAGCAATAACAAGATACACAAGCAATCTGAAGTTGCAAATAGGAAATATCCATTCACAAAAGTTGAGGCCTGTAAATCGCAGTTGCTGGTCTAGTCGACACAAGAACACACAAAGAAGTTTTCACAATGAAAAAACCAATCTAAATAAGCATAAAAACCCTAAAAGTGGTGTGCACATAGTATATAATGAAGGAGAGGTGGCGGCCACAAAAAGTGGAGTCAAACCCTAACTTTGTCTCCTAATATGCTGTCTTGTTTTGACGATTCCGATGCACTCCAAATGAATTTGGAGGTGGGGTTGGATCCATTGGAAAGGCCTCAGAATAATATTTCCAACAAGCATAAGAACACCCTAATCGGACTCCGTTTGTGAAAGTTATGGTCTTTTTATTACGGGCCTGTTGGGCTGTCTCGAACCAAATCTGAGTTGAGTTCTGAGTTGATTCCGAGTTTAAATTCAGTTGTGTTGGATCGAAAAGGCGACTAGAGGGGGGTGAATAGGAGCACAATCTCTTTTTCTCCTTGATCGGATTCAACAAGATTTTCACTCCAATAGCTATGAAAGCTATAAAGATCAATATACAAGCATAGCGGAAGACTTGTATTGAATCCAATCAAAACCCTGAAGCAAATAGACCAAAATCACCAAAAACTCAAATCCAAATGAGTTGGGCAGTCAGACCTCTCACCAGGGGCGGTCTGAACTCTCACCATGGGCGGTCCAACCTCTCACCATGGGCGGTCTGACCTCTAGGTACATGGTGGTCTGACCTCTAGGCCAATGAACAGTAAAATCAGCCTTAACTCAAAATCACAAATTAGTCTAACTTTTGATCCACAACTCCAAACTTCACGAAACATGAGACATACCTTCTTTAGGATGTCAGAAACCTATTCCAATTAATGATCATGAAGGTCATTGCCAAAGTTCTGACCTTTTTCCGTTTGAGTGAAGGTTGCTTGAAAACCGAAAGTTAAAACCAAAACGTGATCTAAAAACTTACTCGTGGGTAATAGATGATCAAGATGATCTTAGATGCATTCCCACATGTCACAGCAAACAAGATCCAGACCAGAAACCAAAGGAAAACCAACAGATCAAAGAAAGCCCCAAAATCATAAAATAGAGAGTAAGAACAAGAAGAAACTCATCTTGAGGAATCTTACTTGCATTGATTTGAGATTGATGTTGGTTTACAACTACTCCATCTAGGAGGACAAAGGCTCAACACTTGAGCACACAATTAATCAACCTCCCTAGAATCCTAACCTCTCTACTACTCTCTCCTAACCCTAAAACACAAACTAGGGTTTTAGATATAAGGGTTGGAAGGTGCACAACCAGCACCATCCCCTATTTATAGTGGAGGCTAGCTTCTAGAAGGATATCCCTAATGGGCACCCTTTAAGCCCACACACAAACGGGTTTAGCTTCTAGAAGGATATCCCTAATGGGCACCCGTTAAGCCCACACACAAACGGGTTTCACTTACACACGTATTTCAAAGCGTTGTCTTCATCTTCTCTTGACCTACACCACTTTTTCTTGCGCCGTCTTGCGCCGCGGTTTAGCCAAAAGCCATCAAGGCGGTATTTAGGTGAAGTTACCAAAATACCCCTTCTCGATCCTTCTCCAAAGACCGAGTCCAAATCTTCATGAAGCAATCTCATGCTTCACCACGTGTAGGTTGATCAACGGCTCTCTTCATGTTGGCAAGTCTCTCCCATCCAGCTCCCACCAAAACCACCATGGCACTTACACCGACCCCCGTGCCGCTTGATCCAACCCGTCGCACCGAACTTCCCGTTCGGTCATCCTTGTCCATTTTGCGCCATGCTTGAATCTTCTGACTTCACCCGGCATCCTCGATCGTTCAGAACCTCAGCTCTCCAAGCCTAGTCCCGATCATCCTCGCCGTTGACCGTTGTTGACCTCCAAGCTTCTCGCATGACAATAGACAGATAAATCGATTTCGGGAACAAATTCTTCACAACTTGACCCACATTAGTCAAAACATGCATCATGCAATACATATGCACTGAAACCCATGAACTTGACCTAACCAAACAATCATCACTGCCAAGAGGGCCGACGAACAAGTCAAAACCGATCAGACCGCCACCCATTGGCGGCTCGACGCCCTCCGGCCGGCTCGACCGCCACTTGGCGACCGACGCCCGAAGAAGGGACTTAGCCAAAATTTCCTCCCAAAATCCAAACTCTCTGGAAATTTCAAACGAATAGATCTTTTGACTCGAAGCTCCAAAAAATATGAGACTAAGTGTAGAAGAATCCCCTCTCTTGTCTACACCCTCTATTTTTGGCCCAGCTCCAAACTCAAAAACATTTAATGGCTGATCTGACCGCCTCCCATCAACCGGTCTGATCGCTAGCCACTTGACCCAAGGCTTGGCCGGTCTAATCGCCAGAGGTGGCCGATCAGACCGCCACATAGGCCGGTTTGATCGCTTTAGCCGGTCTCGACCACATGCTGGCCGGTCTCGACCACGATTGCTCGACAGAATCAACTTTTGTCAAAACACATATTTTCGCAAACCCTCAATACCATTGCCAATTGTATCATCAAACTAAGATCATGACCATATCCCCATGATATCCACAGGTTGGACATGTGGGAGCTTCGAATTGGGCTTATAAATCTTATCCAAAACTTGGGCTTTAGATTCTTGGGCTTCTCCCCTTTTGCTCTTCCACTTCATGGGCCTTCTTTCTCCATGCTGGCCTCTCCTCCCTCTCGGTTCCAAAGTCTTCCATTTGTCAAACATGAGAATGGACAAAGTAGTGACATGATGTAGTATTCCATTCTCATGAATAACATCATTAGGAATATATGGAAACAAGTTCACCTCAATGTTATGCTTCTTTGCAAAAGTTTCAAAGACTTTTGTAAGTTCATGTTGTTCCAACTTAAACTGTTTCAAATGTCGGCCGAGCCAGGGCTGGCCGGCTTGAAAAGCCCGCCAAAATCAAGAGGCCCGAGCTCGGCCCGAAAATTTGATATTCGCATTAATATGTAGTATTTAATCTTTTTCTAATAAAAAAATATTATTTAATTTGTTTTTTGGATTAAAATAATATATTTCTATTTTTAATTGTTTTTTGGATTTGGTCGGTCGGCTTCCTTCGTCGAAAATGCGCCCCAAGCCCTACGGACATGGTCGAGCTCTAAGTCAGCCAATGGGTCAAGCCCCATGAACATGTCTATTCCAAATACAAAGAAAGATTTAACACAACATATGGAACAACATAGCTAAGGATGTCCTCATCATCCTTCCCTTCTTCATGAAAAGTCATCCTCGGCTTTTGATAACCTGAAAGTGTACTAAACAAAGAGAACAACGTATATTCATGGTATATCTATCTATCATTCGCACTTCTCCTATTTAACACATCATGAACATCTGACGACGTAGTAAACAAAAAGAACAACACATATGTATGAATCAATTATTGTGTCATTCTCGTTGTTTTACACAAACCGATTAGTACAACAGCAGCCATAAGATGTATACATTGCAATATTGTCATCCACGTCATTCTTCCTCCTATGAGAAAAAGTTGTCCTCGACTTTTCTAAGTACATGGACAAGCTATTAACGAGAATAACCAGATCAAGTTGTTCAAATATGGGGGAGAAATTTTGAGTGCCTTAGTTTCCTCTACATGACATTGTTCCTTCTTCAAAGTTGAACCTTCCCGTTGTGAAGTTATGCAAATTCTATGAACCATGTAATTTCCCTTTCATCATACTCGCCTATTAGGTAAAATTTATAACGAAACAATGAAAGTGAATTGGGAATCTCTAATGACTTCTTCTCTAAACAACTCAGTTCACAAGGATGATCAATCTCAATATAACCTAAAGTGTTCGAAGAAGAAGTATCATGCAGCTCATCGCTAGCATGGATCAATTGCACATTGATAGAATCAAATGAATTTATTTCAGCACATGGACTTAGAATTAAAACAGGAGAATCAGGTTTAATTTCTGGTTGTGTCAAAGATTTATGCAAGGAATTTGTACACAACTCATTCTCAACACTCAAATCAATGCAGTTTGAATTCTCTACTTGAAACATATGCATATCAGAATTGTTTGCCACTAATTTTTGCTCTAAAATAGCATGAACAGTGGACAGTTGTAGTTCTTCACAAGCATACTCACCTTGAGTGATAATAGCACCATGATCTTTACCTTTTTGGCTCTCCTCATATGATGTAGGTACATCCATCTCCTCATCTTCCTTCTCAACTAATGGAGTCGGTGGTTCAATCAGCTCATTCTCCTCTTCGGCATGGTTTTCAACTTCCTACAAGTTGTTAGTCATAGAAAAAAACACAAACATAGGTTTATTCTCATGTTTCCTATTATCAAGCATTCTCAATTTCTCCTCAATTTGATTTTCAACCTTATAGGCAAGTATAAACAACTGAGAGAGAGAGAGAGAGAGAGAGAGAGAATTATATTCTTTGTGAACAAGAAGGTCCTGAATTGCTTGATTAAGCCCACTTAAGAATCTATTCTCTGTAGCTTCAGCATGCTCCTCTAAGCCACAACGCAACAAACGAGTTTTCAATTCATGATAGTATTTCCTTACAGTTCTCTAACTTGTGTTTAAACGTTGTAATCTAGTTAGCAAATAATCAGCATGATATTTAGGAACAAAGTCATCTTTCAAAAGTTTTGTTAATGCATTTCAAGTTTGAGGAACTCTTCCATATCTACCAAGATACTTCCACCAAAGTATTGCATCATCAATAAAAACACTAGTGACAGCTCTAATCTTTTGCCTATCAGACCAATCATAATATTCAAATTCTTTGTCTAATGCTATCTCCCGATCAACATAGGCATCAAGATCAAATTTACCAGCAAAGGATGGGAATGCATACTTAAATTTACCTCGTTCAGGCACAGGAGATGAGTCAATGGTGTTGTTGATCTCACGAAACTTCCTCCTATGTGATATTGACCCTGTCATGGTTAGTAGAAAACAAGAAGATACACGAGAATTATGTAAGTTCCTATCAACTACTTGGAGGTGGAGCTTGACAAGTCACACATCTCTTAGGCTCTTACGAGTTCTTACCAATGAAAACAGGTGGTGCAATCGGTGGCTGGTTCGTGATAACCAGACTCAAGTGATGAGTAGAGCGATTGCAAGGGCCAATTCGATGTGATCTGCTCGGTTAGTAGAAAGTGGAGCTTGGACGGGCTTAATATTAGGTAGCAAGAAGAACAATCAGTTAATTTCAGAAATTGCACAGAATTGAATTATAGTTCATATCTAGCACTTAGCCTATGTTGCTAATCAACCAAGAATGGATGAAGGATAAAATAAGTGTATAACAATGTATAGGAGTGGTAGACACAAGATAATTCAATAGAATGCAATTTGGAGTGAATAGAAATCTGTAGTTTTACATCCCTTTGACAAAGACGTCGGTATTTTGGCCGTAACTTTTTGTCAGATGCCTCTTTTCAATTGTTTTTTTTTCATTTTCTGGCGGCTTTTTCTACAATTTTTCATTTGGGGTGGCCACTTTCTGAAGACCGACTGAAAAATTCGCACAAAAAATCACAAGTGCTGACAATTTCATATTCAAACAGAAAACTGGGTCAACTTTCACCGCATATAACTTTCTACTGCCTTGCTGGATTGGTGTGAAAATTTATAAGCAAATGGATAATGAAATTATTGATCTAATGGCGGTGGTTTCACTCAAAAAAGGTGGTTTTACTCAAAAAGGATCACAGGATCAAAAGTTATGGCGATTTTTGTGGCAGCGGCAGAAAAGGGAGTCTTCTACCTGAAATTGAGAATTAGGGTTTGGGGTGTTCTAGATGGATTTTGACGTGGGAATTTTTCTTTTGGAGCTTATTTTTGGGTTTAAGACGTGATGGATGGGATAGAGTTTCAAGATTTTTTTTTTGGACTTTTATAGAACAAAAGATATGACCAGCAACTAGAAAAAGCTAAAACGGACACATTCAATTTAGCAAACCAAAACTAACAGATTGAACATGTGGGAGCTCTGAATTGGGCTTAGAAATTTTATCCAAAACTTGGGCTTTAGATTCTTGGGCATCTCCCCTTTTGCTCTTCCACTGCATGAGCCTTATTTCTCTATGTTGGCCTCTCCCCCCTCTCGATTCCAAAGTCTTTCATTTGTCAAACCTGAGAATGCACAAAGTAGTGACATGATGTAGCATTCCATTCTCATGAATAACATCATTAGGAATAGATAGAAACGAGTTCATGTCAAATGTTATGCTTCTTTGCAATTGCAAAAGTTTCACCCTTTTTTGTAAGTTCATGTTGTTCCTAACTACAAGAAAGGTTTAACACAACATTTGGAACAACATAGTTAAGGGTGTCCTCATCAAAGGGGGGAGCGAGAAGGGGTCATACGGCCGAGTTTGCGTCGACCGAGCGAAGGAAGGGTCAGATAGGCTTCGCCCAAGAGAGGGTGGGAAAAATAAAATGATTTTGGAAATTTTGAAACGGCTAAAAGTTTGAGGAATTTTTAAATATAGCAAACGAGCTCCAAAAATTATGATTTTTTTGGGATGCTCCTGACTTTAGGTAGTTTTTACTAAAATTAACCCCACTATTTTATCAGCTTTATGTTTTTCTTGAAATTTATTTTATTGTTGCAGCATTTAGGAAAAGCCTTTAATTAATTAGGAAAAAGCAAGAAAAGTTTAAAATTCATGACAAAATGCTTTCATGCATTTTTAAATAGAGAACTCAGATTAGGGTTGTTACATAAATGGAGAAAACTCTTACTCCAATTAATCACACCACGACGTGTACATGCATGTGGCCCGTTGGTGATGCCACGTAAGGTTGTCAAAATCACGATTCTAGTCATATAATCATACAATTCTACGATCCTACAACACCAATACGATCCAAAGCGTACCTTGAATCGTACCTAGTAGAATCGTGGTAGTATCGTGCTCCTAATAGTAGATCATGGTAGAATCGTGTATAGTCATGCATCATCTCAAATTCTAAAAGATTTAGGTGTTTGGTTGTGTCATATCCCTGATTTCAAGTTGTATAATAAGTACTAAGTAATTAGCGGTTAGACATTAAAATTTGAAGGTTTAGAATAATAAAATTATTTTAATGATTTTACTTTTTATGTAAAATATTCAAGTAATGGTAAGATTGTTAAAATCAATATTTTAATTGTAGCTCTAAATGGCATGGAATTTAAACTGCGATTTAGATATTCTCGCAGAAATTCTATTACTTCCTTAAAAAAAATGTGGAGCTCTTACGAAATTTCTATGTTCCAAATAGAGCCTTAGATTCCACTCAACTGGATCCAATTCAATTCAATTCAATTCAATTCAATCACCGTTTCCAGATGTATCTTTCCCATAGATGATATAGTTAGTACATGCAAAAAGTACAGCGCAAGTGCAAGAGAAAATCTGGCCAACACCAACCGACCAACCCACGCATGGCCCTACTACATCCACATCAACTCTAACCCAATAGCACAAGATAGTTTATATGCTCTGAAAAAAATAAGACGAGAAACAGAAATTACACTGATTTTTTAAAAAACAAAAATTACTTTGTTCTAACATGTACATATATGAGCTTAAAATTCCAGAGCAATTGCCTCCTTCCACATGGTAAAAACAGATAGAGATGGCAGTTAGCAGATGCTAGCACTGTTAGCACAGCAAGGCGCCTAAAAGTTTACCCGACAAATCAATCATACACACCCAATGACACATGCACATTATTTGGTTATGTACAGATGGTAGCGCCAACGAAGAATGCCGGTCGCATCAGCATCACCACTCGCTGCCGAGGATCAGTTCCGCAGCGGTGCCCATCGCCTCCGGTCCGCCCCTGCGAAGAAGAGCGACCGCGAGCTCGTCCTCTTTCCACTGCCGGAGCCCGCTGCTGAGGCTCTTGAGCACCTTCAGGTCCACCTTGTGCACCCAGCACGGGTGCACTCCACCACCAGCCCCAGGAACCCTGAGACGTAGGCGCGCCACAGGGACAGGTCACAGCCCAGAGAAATCTTCCCGTCCAATGCGCTTGCCAGGAACTGGAAGTGCAACCGCATGACCCTTTCTCGACGCTGGGATACTGGTGTCGGGTCGATGCCCCAGGCAAACATCCCAGAGTACACTGCAAAGTAAGCAAGCGCATCGCCACTCAGCTTGTATACTGTTCCTCCACTGTCTCCTCCTTGATCCAGGTTCTGCACAGATAGGAACCAAGAGGGCAGTATCTCTTGGAACAGAGACTGGACAAGGGCTGTGCCGCCGGATAACCACACGAGAGTCGCTCCTAGTGATGCCGCCACCTTCACTTGTGTCATTGCAGCAGCAAGAGATACTTGTCCATGTCTCCTCCCATACTTGGACTTCTTTAGCTTGTCTGATTGATGTCTCGACACCGTTGTTTCAGTTATATCTTTCACTGAGAGCATCAGAAGGAGAGTATATCTTCTGCAAGTATGGAACAGTCCTTGATGCACCGAAAAATCCGGAGGTAGAGGATTCCTGGTGCAACTGGTGAGAGACCACCGGAGCAATGAGAGCCAAACCCGTGACCCAGAAGGCTGGCAACACCTCCACAACTACATACTGATGTAGACGACATGCCAAGGGTAGCAGTGAAGCAGCTTCGGAGGAGTTGGACAACTGCATCATTGTTATGGTGGAACACCGTGCGTGAAGCTGAAAAGATTAGGAAATCACTCCATCGCTTCACCTTCTGAGTCCACAATGCTGCGACTATTGCCATGCTTGGCCAAGGGCAGCTTGCGGCAAGGTTCTCTAAAGCTGGACCAGCAAGGTTAAGGAAACGTTCCGACGCCTTGTCAAGTTTGTATGTAATGGTGAGGCTCACAAAAGCAGCCAATGGCAATGGAAGTGTACCCAAAGTACTTCCTCCTGTGATACAGAACCGAATTAATACTCTGCGTGCAAACTTACATGTAGCATAATGCATAACAGGAACAAAGGTAGTACAACATAACTGAATGACATGAACAGTGGTAGTAAAGCGTGAATGCATAAATAGTCACTTAATGCATGGATTAAACGGTAACAGAAATAAGCACCTGTGACAAGCCTTGGAACATCAACACCAGTGGCAGCTACAATTTTCTTGATATGCTCTTCAACCATTGATAGATTGGCAGCAGGGCTAGGCCAATCTGTTCCGTTCATGAACGCTGGTTTCCAAACACCTCGTGTCACTTCAGCTGAAAAGTAGCTTACTATTGTTGCAAGAGATGCTGGCAGAAAATCAGCTAGATCTTTGAGACCTGAAAATGAAAAAGGCAGTGTCAAATACACTGATGATCCCATAGCCCATAGTAAATAGTAATGGTTAACCACAGAGGTTCAGTCCTCGCTCTTAATTCTAAAATCATAATTGACAAAGTTGTTGACCTAAATTGCAAACAACAAACCTGTAGCCAGTTCACGTGGAAATAGTCTACCATGGGAGCAAGCAGTTAGAGCAGCATCAACCACAAATGGAACAGCTTCTAGTATTTCCCAAGCAGGTAATTGAGGCCAAAGATATGAATCATCACCACCAGGGCCAGAGGAGTTGCTTATGCTGCTACTTCCAGATAAAGAACCAATAGATGTGCTTCCTTTGTTGGCCTTTCTGAACATCAAGTTGAGAAGGCTGTCTACATTGTTATGTACAGGTGTTCCATGAGCAAGTCCAGAGAGAGTTGAGGCCAGACAAGCTTGGTGTTGTCGGTACCATAATTTCAACTTCCGAAATGAATCCATAAAAATAGGATGCTCAGATGATGGGTTTGAAGTAACTGGTAATTGCTTCTGGCTGTTTCTACTTTCGGCCAAACTACTGGCAGATAGAACTTGGGAGTTCCGCAATAACAGAAGATACTCAGGAGTTAGTTGTGAGCCAACTGGAGCACCATCTCCCATTATACAATATTCAAGTGGTGGATGGTTAAACTTCCAGAGTCTCAACAGAAGAATGAATGCATTTGAGAAGACCGTGTGAGCAGATATTTTCTCCTGTTCTCAGCGTCCAGGAAACACTTGGGGAAAGACACCCAAAAACTTCACATATCGCCATGAGCGCAGCAGCCAGCTCTGGAACCTGTTGATTTTTGGAGAATACACATATTTCAGAATCAAAACGTAAATATAAACTGGTAAATGGAAGTCAAGGTAGGTTGCCATATTAACCATACCAGGCCATGGAATGAGAAGATTGGAGCGTAGTCTACAGGTGATATTCCAGTGAGAATAACATTAAGCATTGGACCATGCTTTATTAGCTGGCTCTCTTCCAGAATAATCAACAGGATCAGAAGGTGATATCAGTTTGACAACTAAGCGAACTGTGTGCTCCTACAAGACAAGAGACCACAAGGCCAGAAAATTAATCACTACAAGACAGCCAGAAGTTAAGCTAGCTAGCCATCAGGGAAAAAGGAAATGCATGCTGCTTTTTTGGTGAGGAAATGCATGTTGCTTCCACGTACTGGGACCAACAAAAAGTAGTCATACTACGGAAATTGCACTACACTAACCTGAAAATTCCAACCTCGTAACAAAGTAGCTCCACAGAGAACAGTGGCGGCAGAAACCTTATCCTCATCTAATCCGTTGACTGCAACTTGAAATAACTTCTCGAGCTCTGCTAAGCTTCCATCAAGTTTATGAGCTTCACTCAGTGATTTATTAACAGGAATAATATATGAACATTAACTAATATACCATGATTCAGTCATACATAGTAATAGCAATTAACAGCAGCTCAGAGACAAAATAAAGAGCAACTAGCTATAGTGTGGTACCTCTAATCAGTGCAGTTGTTCCTAATACCATGACGATATAACTTGCTAACTGTTTTTTTTCCCTGAATTGTATTGTCAGACACTGGGATAACCTGATACTCCACTGTTCAGCCGTTCCCGTACACGATATGGCGGGATATGGTATCGGGAAGTATCGGTGGAATTTAGCTTTGAAAAAAAAAACTCCCGATACGTCACCGATACGCCGTGATATGTTTCCGATACGCGAAGCCCAACACCATTCATTTGAAAGCCCAAGAAAAGCCTAGTCCAAGAAGGCCCGACCCAACATCACAACACATTGTGTCATCCAGTCTAACACTAGCCAACTAGCCCCTCCTCCAGTCGCGCTGCCGCCCATCTCCACCGCTCCTCCTCCCTCTCCGCTGCCACCGCCACTCCTCTCGCCATCGCCATCCTCCTCCTCCAAGCCGCCTCACCCGCCGCCTCTGTCAGCCGACACGTCGTTGATACGACACGACACGCTTCCGATCGCGAAACCCAACACCATTAATTTGAAAGCCCAAGAAAAGCCTAGTCCAAAAAGGCCCAGCCCAACATCACAACACATTGTGTCATCCAATATAACCCTAGCTGGCTAGCCCCTCCTCCTCCAAGCCCTCTCGTCCGCCACCCCTATCTGCCGCCGCCACCTCCTCCTCCTCCTCTCGGCTACCGCTCATCTCTGCCTCCTCCTCCCTCTTTGCCGCCGCCTCCTCCTCCAAGCCATCTTGCCCACCGCCTCTCTATCGCCGCCACCGCCCTCCTCCTCTCTCCGCTGCCCTCCTCTCTCCCGCTCCTCCCCTCTTTGCCACCGCACTCGTCCCTCTCTCGCCGCCTCTCCTCCCCCTACCACCGCCACCCTCCTCCTCCAAGCCCTCTCCGACGCCTGCCTCGTCGGACGCTCCTCCTCTCTGTAGTAGCCGCCATTCCTCATCCCTCTCACTGCTGCTGCCCTCCTCCTCCAAGCCCTCTCGCCCGACGCCCTCTCTGCCACCGCCTCCTCCTCTCTGCCGCCACAGCCACTCCTCTCTCGCCGCCACCCCTCTCCACTGCTCCTCTCTGCCCGCCGTCCGCCACCACTGGAGTGCATTCCTCCTTTGGTCCTCCTCTCGGCCCAGTCTCTCATGTTGCTGGACAAGGCTATCTTTAATTTTATACCTCATCTGTTATTTTATTTCTTAGTGGTAATGTTACGTTGAAGGTTATTGTGTAGTGATCAAGGATTCATTCAAGGATCTGAGGTCAAGTCACATTTTGACATTTTGTTGGGTAAGTCATCATTTCTTTATTCAAAATTTTTCATATAGCCTGCAACTGCAAATCTGCAATTTAATTATTAGTAACAATATTGTCTACATGATTTATTTGCATGGACTGATTAGTAATTGAGGAGCTCGACCGCCAAAAAAACCAAAAAATGGCTATTGGCAAGGAGTACATTGTTTTCATCAAGGTAATCTCATTGTCACAATCTCTCGTAGCCTTTATACATTTTTCTAATTTTTAAATACATATATACTCGCCATATCGACGTATCCTTGTTTTTAGAAAATTGCGATCGCAGATCGTCGTCATAGGTATCATGTATCGAGGCAACATAGGTCGGACATACAAATAATGATCATGAGTTGGAAAATGTAGTTCTACTTTTTATGTAATTGGTGACATCTCTTGTTGGAAATGCCAATTCCAAATGCACGGTAAATTAATATTCATTTTTTTCTCGGAAAAGAGATGCACACCTTGAAGCAGGAGTTGAGACCAACATATTAACCAATGGCTGAGTTAATGGTGCATCCTTCATGAAAGATGACCACCCAGCAAGTTGGCTAGGGAGTGCATGAGATGTAGAGTTTACATGACCATTAATATAACCAGGCCAGTAGTAGGCTGATGTATCCAACAAGTTCCTTGAGATACACGACTCCACAATCAAATGCCACATGTTTCCAGCTGATCAAAATTGAAACAAGATTGATATTCAGACTTATGCATGTTAGATTATCAATTATAAAATTATATATGTATTTCAATAAAAAAATGTTTCAGGAGCAACCACATACAATAATTTGTTGTCCTATCATTGACATTTTCCATGTAGCCACTGCTAATGTTGATTCCTGAAACGAACATTGCAGCTTTGGAAGCAGCCTGATTAGCTGCCGAGATGACACATGAAGGAGGAACAAGCAGACTTTCATAATCACCGAGCATTTGTAAGCTTAACATCAATTCCTTGCGCAGATCACCACTTGCTGTCTTTACGTTCCAATGACTGTTAAGCTCTGTTTCACCGTGGCATGAATCTGCTTCCTCAATTATGTCAGCAATTGCAAGTGTTGTGATAGACAACAGCATGCATAGCCGTGTGTCTAGATGAGGCACAGGACCTTCGATCAGTTCTCTTTCCTGCTTGTTTTATAGGATACAAGATTAGGACATGAAATGTTTTTTCGATTCTGATTTCTGGCTAAACAGGAAAAAGAGTGAAGACTCACCCTTTGTACCAGGCGAAGTGATGCTATCCAAAGGGCCAAGAAAGCATCATGCCAGGTGGATCTATTAACTGCTTGAAGTGCCTTGACCAAACCTGCAAGCTTCTATTCAGTTAAAAAGGCAGCAGAGAAAAGCAAAAAATTGAGAGAGAAAATTATGATTCAATAGAACCAAGGATTTCATTTTTATTTATGGAATTACCACTTAAAATCTCAATGGAATTTGTTATGCAATTGAGCCATCAAGGCAATCCTCAAGATACATGTCAATAGGAATCCATAGTGCAGAATAGCTAGAGCCAAGGCACCTTCCATTTGGAGAAGATAGAGGGTTAAAAGCCACCATGGGGTGGAATTTTTGTGCATACTATGTTTATTTTCTCCGTAGACATCGCTGTCATCTAGAATCAAATGCTGAAATGCTTGCAAGGACATCTTTGAAGCTTGTATGGTAGATGAGTTTGTCACAAGCAATCGTAACCGATTAATGAATGCTCCCCACTGAGTTTGCCTGAAGCATTAAACATTGTTAATAATGATATTAAACACAAAGGTGCTAGATTTATCAAAAAACAGTAAGTGTGATAAGTCGTGGTGCCTTAAAGAATGTGCATGCTCCCCCACTTCGGTACATGAACAAAGAATGCCTTCTATCCAAGCCTACACTGGTTCAGTTGTCCCAATGGTTCATCTTTGGCCCATGCTAGTATTCTACAGTTTAGTTCTAAACTTCTGAATAATTCCAACTGCGATACTAAATGTTAGCATGCACCCATCATAATGTTTTGTGTCCCATGGCCACAGTTTCTATAGAAGATTCTTCTTGGTTATTGAAGTAGTAAAGCAAATCAAACATCACAGGTGCAGCCAATGTTAGCTGAGGCATATAAACCTACGTGTTTGTACATCATTAGTTCAATGTTATCACTGCAGTCATTGAAAAAAAAATTTGTATAGTCATTCCATAAATACAATGGATCTGACATGTTCCGGCGGTCTATTGGTCAAGATTGTGCTGGTCGGGCAGACCAGCACAATCTTATGCAATAGCTTGTAGCACCCAAAAGCTGCAGCCTACACTAACAGGTTTGAACTTACAGCTTCTTCCGGAAGCTTGACTTGAGAACTTTAAGCCAATAGAACTAACTATTTAGGCCTATGGGGCATCTGGATTGCAGAGACATTTAAGTCAGTCAACTAATTCATTGGAAATAAATTCAAGTGACTTTCATTTGACCAATCATAACAAGAAAACAAATTTGAAGTTTCTTAGTGATAGGAAGAAAAGGCTGAAATAACTCAGTAAAGGAGTACTTGAAGTTGAAAGCCATACATGTTTCCGCGTGCCAATGAGAGGATATGAGTAATTACTTTATCATGAAGAAGATGCCCAATGAGCTCTATAGTTATCACACTATTCATCTTCTGTAACTTCTCGATTTTCTCGGCTCTTTGTTCAGAAAAAGTTCCTGCAAATGCATTGACATCTTGAGGCCTAGTTGGCCATTGAGCTTCCTTCTCTGGAGTTAACTCTAACAGGCCTTCATCATCTAATGCAGCATCAACCAACTGCCATAAAATGCAAAGGACAAATTCAACAAAAAAGACCCCTGGTTCACATGTTGAAAAGCCAAATATCTTGGAGAGACTAAGGTTGTCATCTATTAACTGCATGATCCTGCAGAAATATGAGAATGCATTAGCAAACTTCCCTTCTATTGCCCACAGTCCCACACAAATTAGCACCCTAAAAGACGGGCTATATTTACCAATTACCATGAAGTTATGATACTACTACAGTAATAAATTGCAGTAACAGAGGTCTATGCAAGTCACAAGCATAGGATGCTGACAGACCAGACATATCACTACAGAGTACAGACAGACTTTTTTACAAGAAACAAAAAAGAACTATATGCAACAGTGAAAAAACAAGACAATGTAAGAGGAACTGAAGAATATAAATGAAGAAATTTGCAGAACACAACTTCTGAAGAAAATGCCACTTTAACCAATTTAATAGAATAAATTATATGCATTACTGACTTACAGTAGGACAACTGGGCCTTTCCACCAGGTGAGACTCATCCCTTGCATTCTTTCAAATTGGTGCTCTTTGGTAGAAATGCTGGATATGGCCAGCTGTCCACTATACAGATACAAGAAGGCGGTATACTGGTACACAACACATCTAATACAAGTATACAACCACTTGATAGTAAAATGTCCATTTGCATTGATGCATGGAACATTACTAAATCATCTAGAACACTGGATGTGTGCCCCTGATGTTATTTCAAAACTTGACTGGCATATAGAATGTATTAAAAAACTACTGGCAAGCTCACCTTTTGAAATTCGCTGCTTTCATCTGAAAACAGAAGTTGAATCCATGTCTCCGCAAGAGCTCCAAATAAAGTCTATACGCTGTTGGCCTTGCAAACCGGTGAGGAATGACCCTGCAAGGCAGAAGAACACCGTGAACCCATCAAAACAATGTCACAAACGGTCGTGTAATTCTATCGTACCACATATTCTACACATTCGCAGCCAATTGAACTAATTAGTGCCTGTTGGATTTTGCCACTAGTTTGTCTAATTATTACTCCGTGTGTCAAACTACACTGGTTAATCCAGTTAGTACGAACTCGATTGGCTAGCAAGCAATTGATTACAGAGGCAACATAGGAGTATGTACTTCTGCTGCTATACATCCACTGATCTACATTGTGCATTGTGCATTGTACTCACACAGCAATATTTTTCTCCAATTTTGGAGCAACCACATCAGAGCTGCCTACAATCATGGACGGGCCAGGCTGCAAAACATCCACACTTTTCTTTCATTTCCACGCCCGCCTCAAGTCATCCTGAGAGAAAATTCCTAGATCCGAACTAGCACTAATTCCGCTGCGATTCGCAAAGCGCAGATTCCATCAGACACCACGCACGGATCACACGCGCATTCACCACTCACAACATACCTGGTGGAGAGGAGCGCGAGGAGGAGCGCCGGGGACGCAAGGCGCGCGGCGAGGGCGGCCTCGGCGTACTTCCACGCCACCGCGGGGGCGCCGCCGCCCCCGCCTCCGATCCCGGCGAGCAGCGCCCGCGCCAGCATCTCCGCAAGCCCCGCCGAGCACGGAACGTCCCTCTCTCCCCGCCGCCTCGGCGGCGGCCGCCACCCGCGCCGCCCACTCCGGCGGCGGGCGCGCCTCCGCCTGCGCAGCCTTGGTATACTCCGCGGCCCACTCTACCCACGCCGACGCCGAGGACGCCATGCTCACGAACGGTGGGCCCCGCCCCGTCGCCAGCGGCGGCGCGGGTGTATCTCGCCGTGGCAGTGGCTGCGCTCGCCGTCGGCAACGTAGGAAGCGTGGGGATGGGAGGAAGGCATACGTGTTTGTGCTGCTGGTGCAGTGTGCGTGTTGGTGTAACCACTTCGCCCACCTTCACTTCGCCCACCGCACCACCGTAAGGTGGTCCCGACCCCGGATCTTTTGCTCCGCCCAGCGCCCAGGCCCGCCTAAAGCCTACCCTCTCAAGTCTCAAAAGCGTTGCAAATTGGGCTGCTCCCAGTATTCCCACGTATACACTCGTATACTTGTACATTGATACATATATATGTCTAAATATTGGTAATTTGTCTCTAACTTAGTATAGTTTTGTATAATCTATAGTATATACTACCTTTGTACTTGAATACATGACGCTTTCTAGGCTTCTATCCGCTTTCTAGGTGTCAAGTATTCAAGTATGGAGGAGTAACTCATTTAGTATTATTCTACAATCTCGTATATTAATAAATTTTTATATCTCTATATGATAAATGTATAAAATTACCTTAGTTTAATTCGAATTTAGGTTCTTATTAGGCCTACTTTCACACCAAATCTCTGTTGGGGTGAGAAGGAGGAAAATCGCCCCATAATGGGAGTAGGGTTGGGAGGGCATCCGTAGGAATAGTCCCATTGCCATCCCTACTCAAGACTCAATCCCATTTATATGCCTCTTTCGTTTGGATTTCGACGATGTTGTCACCCGCGTCGTGCAATGTCGATCTCTATCTAAATAATAAATTGTGGCTAATGAGTACAACAAGAATCATATTCTCACGTTTACACAATTGGTGGTGGTGCACGATTTTGTACGAGGGTATCAATCGTGCAAAATCGACTTAGATGTCATATAAGTGTATTGCATATCAAAATATTATTAAAAAACTACTTCAAACATAATTTTCAAAATCCTATGATGCATAAGTATCAAGTATGAACCCTTAGCATTTCATCGTCTCGTACTACGACATCAAACGTGGAGTGCGCCAGAGACTTGCGCTTTCTCATATGTCACATAAGATCCGGCGCACGGTGGACAAGCTCAAACGTGGCACCATGGGTGCGATAAACGAAACCAACGTGGGAGTGGCCCTTTCACGCATCGACACGGGTTCGGTGCCTTGGCCCTATCCGCTTTGTCGTTGGGCGCCTTCCCCATGCGTGTGGAACTAGGCCACGATGGGAAAAGCCAGATGAGAGGAGGTCCCTCACGAGGCCCACCTCCTCCCTACGGCTCGGCCACCCACTAGACGGTGGGCCCTACTGCATAACCGATGAGGATGAGTAGTACACTATACGCATAGTTGTCGATTTCGTTCCGCAAACTATTTCAGTTTGTTTGAGGGTATAAAATGCATTGGCATTGGTCCATTTCGATGTACCGCTTTTAAATTTTAATATAATAATATATTGAATAAATATATATGTAATTATATGGACACATAATTTCAATTCGAATCTCACTTTAAATACATAATCATATAATAAAAATGACATATAGTTCAATGACTTCATAAATACAAAGATCATGTGTAGTTAAATACTACAATACGAGTTCACAACTTCATATATTTTACCATAGTCTAGCATACTAGTCTTACATAATTTCACTTACCAATGAAGTAGTATTTGACTAGGCCTTGCGAGCTGATTCAAATGGGTGGTCACATAATTATGCCTGGTACTGAAATTACCAGAATGACCGGTATTTAGGAGGGTACGGGATTAAGACTACTATGTGTTGCTTTGGGTGCCGGTATGACATGCTTCGGCCATTAAAGCTGATACCGAAATGGAATGGATAAGCTTGGTAGTACGGTTGTGCCGTGTACTGCACCGCTCAGTCGATTTTATTCAATTCCATAAAAAAGTGAGTAATTTTGATTTTGTTTAGTCTTTGTCGTCAGCCGTCATTCCTGCACTGCCACCAGCACACTGCAAGATCAAACCGAAAGCGAAGCTACGGTGGAAACGTATCCTCTGACTTTACAGAGTAATGTCACGGGTGAACAGTGCCATGACATTGTGTATGGGCCGTCGGATCAAAAACGAGAGGCCGAGATCGAGGCGCGCACTGTTCCAAAGCACTGTAGCAAATGTATTGTACCATAGGTATTGTTCACGAGCACTGTAGCAGCACTGTAGCTATTGATCTGGGCCGTTCTTCTTGGATCCAACGGCTCGGATCTCATCAATGTCACGGCAATGTTCACTGTGACATTACTCAGAAGTCGAGGATACATTTCCACTACTGTAGGAATAAGAATCATTGGAGAGATGCTTCTTCACACTGTTGTTCCCCTATTATTTTTGGATTTTGGTATGCCTGCGTACATCATGCATCAGCTTACTTACATCTACACGCAAAAGGCTTGGGAAGATTTCTCATATGTCACTTAAGTTTTAAGATCTCTTTCATGCCACTAAAAAGTTCGATTCTTTGTATACCATCGAAGTTTTTCCTTTGTTTATTTTCATGCCATTTGTGTCACCTTCTCTCAACCTGACACACGAAAAATACTCTTTGCCCTTCTTCATTCTCCTCCTCCTCCTTTTCCTTTTCTTTCTCTCGCCCAAAAGTCTCATTTCTCCGCTTTTTCTCCTCTCTCCTCCATCACCAAGACGCTACCCTTCGCTCCTTCACACCGCTACTGCTCATGTGACCTCCGCCACATCCTTGCCTCATCCAACCGCCATTGCTTCTCCTCCTCCTCCTCCATCACCGCCACTAGAGTTGCCCTTGGTGCCATCACGCATGGGTCGGCCTCCTCTCCTCAATCTCTCTCTACTCTTGTCGCGTCGCCATCCGGTTGCCTCACCACCGGCCTCCACATTACCATGGTGAGCTCCTTCTCTCTCTTCCCTTCGACTTCCACTCATCATCGTAGCAAATCGCCTCCATCTGATCTCCTAGGGAGTGGAGGTACGCCAACCCTGCAATGCATCGCTCAACCACCTCGAAGCGCTGGCTCGGAGGCTACGCCCACCGCAGCCAAAGGATGCGATCAGCGACTTGGCTTCCATGAGCTCGAGTAGCATCGCTAGCTCGTCGGTGTTGTCGCGGAAGACGGTGAGAGGGAGGGAGGGAGGGAGGAGGTGGTGGTGGCTGGTGGGGGTAGGAGAGAGAAAAGAAGGGGGTTGAGGAGAGTGGAGAAGGAAGAAGATGAGGGTAAGATGGAGATTTTTTGGGTTTAACAGCGACTCCAACTAAAAGAGGTGACAGAAATGGCACGGAGGAGATCAAACAAGAAACTCAGTGGCATGTAGGGGATCAACTTTCGTTAGTGGCATAGAAGGGATCAGGACAACTTTTAGTGCCATGCGAGGAATTTTCTCAAAAGGTTCTGTCATGCTCTATTGGTCAGTTGGGAGGTGTCATTGCGAGGGGGCCCATACGACTCATGCGGTGGTGGGGTTGCCTATATGACTATCTGTGTAGGCCCTGTTTGTTTAGGCTTTTTATTTGAATTAAAAGCAAAAAATCCAAAGCCTAAAAAGGGGGTGATTTTTTCAACTAACTTATGAAAGTTTAAATCACTTTAAGCCTATAAGCCAAAAAACCATGGGACGAATGTTTTTTTTTGCTTTTGTGGAATGGAATAACCCTTTGCCACTAAACTTGGCTAAAATTACCCACCAAATGTCATTCATATATAAGTCCAAATCCTTTCATTTTTTCTTCTCCTTCCTCCTCCCCACCCATGTTTTCTTTTCCCTTCCCTTCAACTCCCTTTACCATGTCATCTCCCAGCGACTTGAGGGTTCGGCTCTCGCCGCCGCCCCTCCCCATATACTGTCTCCCCCGCTCTAATGTCATCTACCTCCGCCTAACCCCACCGCCCTTGATGAGAAAATGGGCGTCCTGATCTTCCGATAGGATGATACGCCAATTTGTGGAGGTACGACTTTGACGATGCAGGCTTCTAACCAATCATGACCAGAACACCAAGTAATCGCTAAACCATGCTCTGAGTCATTATCAACCGTGCCAAGAACGTGGTTGGCATGAACACGAGGTTCAATTCTCGCGAGCAATCAAGAACACACAAGAACAAGATAATAAGCAATCGAAATTGCAAATAGGATTGAAATACTCAATAAGGTGGGATTCTGAAGCAGTATTATAGTTGGTCTAATTGACACAAGAAAATACATGGAGTTGCAATGTAGTTAACTTTTAACTAAATAAAATCCAACCAAACCCTAAGGGTGGCGGCCACTATGTATAGGAGGAAGAGGAGAAGAAAGGGGTGGTGGTACTGTTCATACGTGAACAGTACTGTGTGAATAGTACGGTCCTAGAGTTTCTATCCGAATTACAAGGCCCGAGGCCCAAGTCATTAGAGGCACAGCTCCTTTAATAATTAAATAAACTTGACCCATCAGATGATATCTTCCTCTTGTAATTCAGTCAGCAAGGAAATCATCAAGCATGGTTCTCCCTCTCTTGATCATCTTGCTGCTCCTATCTTCATTGATCACTATCTTGTGGCTCCAAGATCCATCTTGTGGTCTTTCTCTTGATTCTTGTAAATCAACCACTCTCTGTTTTTATTCTTGAAAATAACAACATATTTATTAGGCAATATCATATAGTTCATATAATATATAGACACTCTTAAAAACGAGCTTGCCTGATAATTTAAGTGAAGTGTACGAGCTCTTGTAATTGGAACAGCAAGCATAGCAAATATGGTTGTATCCATAGAGGTCATGTCCTCATCATCCTCCCCTTCTTGAAAACAAAGTCGCCCTCGGCTTTTGATAAGTGAAAATAGGGTAACAAAGAAGCCAATGTGTATGCATGGTATATGTATATGTCATCCATTTTAACTGTTCTTTATTATTGCACAATTAATGTTATAAAACAACATCAATCATAAAAGCTCATTGTATTATCACCTTAAGAATAATCATATATGTTAATGAGCAAAACAAAATTTCTCACACATCAATTATTGCAACTAATTTTGCAAATGTAAGTGAAGAATTTATGCAATTCAAATATCTGAAGTTGTAAACTTGCAGTGGTAGCACATATGGGCAAATCTACAACTTTTGAAATCAAACAAAGTTTATCCATATAATCATATTTCAATCAAGCAATAGCAAATTCATCTAGCAAAGGTGAAAAGATTTGTAAGTTCTTCCATACTTCAACTTCATTATTCAGATTGTCAATACTAGATGGTGCAATAAGAGATGAACACATAGGCATTAGATAATCACTAAATTTTATTTTTCTCTCATAATAAACAAGATTCAGCACACAAGAATTATTGTTCAAAACAGCAAGCTTCAATTCATCTATGTGGTCACAAGTTATGCATATTCGATATACAAGAAATTGATTGTCTACACTATAATCTCCAATTAATTTAAAATAGTAGGTGTAGGTGCTAGATAGATAATTTAGAGATGAAATTTCAGAAACTTTCTCCATAGCATATTCCAAACTAACGGGTTCCTTAAGCATGATATAACACAATGCATCAGTAGGGGATATTCTATCAAGTACTTCTTTATGTGTAAATAATTCGACATGTGCAAAATTATGTGAATTCAGATCAGCACATGGTTCGTTCAAGTCAACACAAGGAATATCAAAAGATGGCACTCATCAGAGGTATATACTCAAAAGGTGGATGGGAAATGGTAAATGATAACTGTTTTATCCAATATTCGTATCCGAGAAATGCAAATGTGGTAAGTAAAATCCGCATTCTAATGCAAAACGAATACGAATACTATCCGAATTTTTTCCCAGACACGAATAACACCGAATACGGATACTATCTGTTTTTTCGGATACGAATACTATCCTTTTTTACCTGGATACGGATATGAATACTATCCGCTTTTTTTCCGATACTGAATATTTAATACTATCCATTTTTTCCTAGATACGAATATGAATACTATCTGTTTTTTTTCGGGATACGAATACTATCCGCTTTTTTCCCGTGATACTGAATTCTATTCTTTTTTCCTGATACTAATACTTAATACTATCCGGTTTTTTGGATACTAATACTATCCTTTTCCTAGATAAGAACACGAATACTATCCATTTTTACCCGAATACTAATACCATCCGCTTTTTCCCGAGCGCTTCGTTTAATGGGGTCTTGATTCGCGTGCAAATCTGTGGTCATTGGTGTTGCTACGACTCATGTAAATGATGAGATCAGAGACGTGTAGTCATGTTACATAAATTTATTCTACCAAGATTTGTCACAAAAGTTGTCGATATTTGCATTCGATCAATTGAGTACGCATTCGACCGAATTGAGTTCACATTCGATTCGAATTCAATTCTATTTACATTCGATTCATATTCGTGTTCAAGAATATTGAATTTGTATTCAGATTCGCTTTAAAAATATGGATTCATATTCAGATTTGAGACTATTCGATTCAGATTCGATCCGCTTTCCATCCCTACTCACAAGGTTGCTCGATGCCTTGCTGTAGCATCAAATCAGTACCTTTGTCATTATCGTCCTCATCAGATACTGTAGGTACCTCAAACTTCTCCTCTAATGACATAAGATGCGCCAGATCATTCTTCATCTCTTCAAGTATCTCGGCAGTATCTGTAGATAGAATAGGAGCCAAAACAATATCAGCATTTTCAGTTACCTTAGGTTGCACCTCGCTTGTGGGCGTGGGTGGTGAAGGTACAAAATGACATCATAATTTCTTTTTTATCTCCTCCCATGTGTACATGTAGTGGTACTTGAGATTCGACCACCAATGTTGAACATCACCGATCAGCGCCATTCTTGCCATGTCCATCTTCTCATGAGGATCAAGTTCCTGTCTTTCAAAGTAGTTACCCAACATAGTAACCCATAGTAAGTAGTCCAGCGACGTACTCTCAGCGGTGAGTGGCAAGATGTATGACGATAGTTGTTTCCTTTTGAATTCAAATATGCCCATGATGTCATCGTAATCTATCAACTTCCTCAAACGTACCATTGTTAGTAGCTAGCCAGAAAATATACATAAGTGTACAAATCCTATCAACTACTAGGTGATGGAGGTTCAAAAGTCGCTCACACTCAAACTTATATCAAGTTCTTACCAAGTAAAACAGGTGATGCAACCGTGGTCGGTTCGTGATAACTTGACACAAATATGAGTAAACCGATTGCAAGGGCAGTTCAACATGATCTACTCGGTTAGTAGAAAGTGGAGCTTGGACAGCATTAAAATATGTAGCAAAGGATTATAATTAGTTAATTTCGAAATTGCATAGAATTGAATTATAGTTCAGTATCTAGCTCTTAGCATATGTTTCTAATCAACCAAGGATGGAACAAGGCTAAAACAAGTGTATAACAATGTATAGGATTGGTAGACACAAGATAATTTAATAGAATGCAATCTGGAATTGAAAAGCACAAGGATTGACCCAAATCTGAAAACTCAAGATTTATGTCCATTGAATAGACGTCGGTATTTTGGCCATAATGTTTTGTCATATGCCTATTTTTTGATGATTCTTTTTTTGTGTTTCGTGATGGGTTTTATACAATGTTTCTTTTGGGGCCACATTCTAAAACCGACCGAAAAATCGCACAAAAATCACAATCGTTGACTATTGCAGATTCAAACCAGAAATTTGGGTCAACTTTCACCGCAGATATCTTTTAACTTACTAACTAGAATGAAACGAAATTTTACAGGCAGATGGATAATGAAGTTATGAATCTAATGGCAGTGGTTTCACTCAAAAAGGATAATGGAAACAAAAGTTATGGTATTTTTTTGTATGCGGCGGCGAAAAGAGAGTCTTTGGCGAAAATTGAAAATTAAGGTTTGGTGTGTTCTAGATGGTTTTAAGTGGGAATTTTTTATAGAGTTTATGGAAACATTGATATGATCACAACTAGACAAAGCTAAAAGCAGACACAAATTCAATTTAGCAAACCAAAACTAACAGATTGAAAAGCACAAATGGGGTTTGGATAGCGAAATTAACTCTTTTGTAGGGCAATTTTTCTAGACTATGGGAAATAAAACCAATCTACTAACTAGGGGTACAAGAAATCCTACCAATCAATGTAAGTTTTGATACCACTTGATAAGACAATGGGTATCCCTATCTTCCGATAGAATGATACGTCGATTTGTAGAGGTACGACTTTGACGATGCGCACTTCTAACCGATCATGACCAAAACACTAAGCAATCGCTAAATCACACTCGGGTCACTATCAACCGTGCCAAAAACACGGTTGACCTGAACACGAAGTTCAATTCTTGTAAGCAATCGAAGAACACATAAGAACAAGATAATAAGAAATATGAAATTGCAAATAGGATTGAAATGCTCAATAAGGTGAGATTCTGAAGCGGTATTATGGTTGGTCTAATCGACATAAGCCTATACATGAAGTTGCAATGTAGCTACTTTTAACTAAACAAAATCCAACCAAACCCTAAAGGTGGTAGCTACTATGTATAGGAGGAAGAGGAGAAAGAAGGGGTGGCGTTACTGTTCACATGTGAACAGTAAGGGCCTAGGGTTTCTATCCGAATTACAAGGCCTAAGGCCCAAGTCATTATAGGCATAGTCTGCTAATAATTAAATAAATTTGACCCATTAGATGATCTCTTCCTCTTGTAATTCGTCGACAAGGAAATCATCAAGCATGCTTCTCCTCTCTTGATCATCTTGTCGCTCCTATCTTCATTGATCACTATCTTGTGGCTCCAAGATCCATCTTGTGGTCCTTCTCTTGATTCTTGTAAATCAGCCACTGCCTTTTTATTCTGAAAATAACAATACATTTATTAGGCAATATCATATAGTTCATATAATATAAAGGCACTCCTAAAAACGAGATTACTCGATAATTTAAGTGAAGTGTATGAGCTCTTGTAATTGGAAACAAAGAATATAGCAAATATGGTTGTATGCATAGGGGTCATGTCCTCATCAACCCTCCTCCCCAACTCCGCAGTCTCCTGCGACCTCCGCTGGCTCTCGTCCTCCTCGATGGCTTCCAGCCTCCATCGACCTCCGCCTGACGCCGTGCCTCCGTCAACCTCCATCGGTCTCCTCGACCCCATGCTCGATGTCGCTGTCCTCACTCGATCTCCGTCGGCCGTTGTCCTCCGCCACCTCCCTAATCCTCCGCTCGACGACATGATCCTCAGATCATCATCAAGGTGAGTCCCACCAAAAAAAAGATTTTCTGATTGCTATATGTTAAATTGTCAAATGGCAGCAAGACATTTTTTCTATTGTTAAATTGTGTATTCTGATAGTTGATTGGGATTCCGTTAAAATTTAAACTAAATCATAAGGACTCCTAAATGATAGACACAATGCCATTGCAAGCCCATCCAAATGTTCAACTTGACCACATTAAAAGATACAGGTTTTCTTCAGGTATGCATGACAATGATAGTCAGCAATACAATGAACTGTGTCACAACCTACATTTCCTGCCATGTATATGACCTTTAAAAGATAAATCAAGACAGATATCAAACAGAACCATTCACAAAAGGTGGCATTAACATTATCACAACTTTGTTGGGATGTTTACTTCTCGCCTTTTAAGTTCACGTTCATCCTAAGTCATAACAAAGTCAACACAAGTTAATTGTTATAAAAAAAGGCGAGATAATGGGATGGATGTATGGGATGGATAAATTGATATTGGGGATGGATGCATGGGATGTATGGGATAGAAAGAGTAAGGATTCGACATTACTTAGGAATAATACAATTAAGAAAGTATTGTTCAATTTCATGAACACTCTTACATGCTAATAAACAATCACAAAGCTATATTGAAATCAACTGAATCAAATCTAGCTTGTATACTGGCTAGGAATATGTTATGGCGTGGCTTTCGGTGGATCGCAAGTGGAGGAAGAAGGTGATCGCTGGATTGCGGATTGGAGCGTAAAGGATACCGAGGGATAGGTGGTGGCAAGCAATCGCCTTCCTGGCGCGCCGTGACAGGATACTCTGAAGCTACGCACTAAGTTTACTTGTATTGATATTCAGATGCCCTTCACGACATGTAACGCCCTCTTATATAGAGAAGACTGAAAATGTTGTAACTGATATAGACTCCAACTCATTACTTTCCTACTAACACACACTTATCTAAATTAAGTAATGTCCTGAAGGGACAAGCTAATAACCTACCATAGCACAAGACTTTCCGAATCCATCTCCAAGATGATCTCCGAACCAAACTCTACTTAATACATATCGATTCAAACTTCCGTCATTTAGCGGAAGGTACATTAGCCGGAAGTGCTTTTGATCTCCTCGATATGTTTTGCGATAAAAAGCGTCTATAACATTTCTCCTCGCTGAGAAACAACTAGTCCTCGAGTGATAGTCATGATAAAGAAGTTTGAATTCGCTGACTTTCTCCCACGTAGCATCGCAGCCTTGAAGCCCTTGCCATCGAACTAATAACTCCCATGTGCCCCGATTAAGACAAGCACGAACTACTTTTGCCTCACGAGGCACCACTCTTCCATGAACAATCTCCGAATGGAACAATCATGCTGGTAGGGATCCACGAAAGGATTTAAGCAATGTGGCATGAAAAACATTGTGAATCTTTGCATGGGCCGAAGCTCCAAACGGTATGCTATGCACCCTATACATTCCAAAATACGATAAGGACCATAGTAACGAGGTGCCGCTTTGGAATGTGCTTTATCGGCAATAGTTGTCGCTTGTCTATGCCGAGTCAGAACCATACCCAATCATCCACCGAAAATTCCACATGTCGATGATGTTGATCATAATGTTCTTTCATATGAGATTGGGCTTGCTACAAACGCTCAGCTTATCTCAAGAAGGAATTCATCTCTAGTGCGCAATTGATCATCAACAATGCTACTTTAGCCAAACCGCTCATAAGACCGCAAAGTAGGAGAAGGTCGCCCATAAATGACCAAACGGAGTTGCTTAATTTTAATGCCGTTTGAAAAGATGAAATGTAATAGAATTCCGCCCATGGCAACCATTGCGCCCATTGACATGGTCTATCACCCGACAAACAGTGAAGATACATAGCAATGACTCGGTTAACCACCTCGGATTGACCATCCGCTCGAGGATGAAATGCCGAGATGAAGTGAAGCTTGACATCGACTAATCAAATAATTCTTTCCAAAAGTTGTTTGTGAATACTGGATCCCTATCACTAACAATGGACAATGGAATCCCATGAAGACGAACGATGTCATAAAAGAAAGCACGACTAATCGAATCAAGGAGTATGGATGTCCCAATGCAATGAAATATGCATACTTGAAAACGATCAACCATCGCAATATGACCGACTTACACCGACCTTCGGTAAGCCTTCAATAAAGTCCATGGAGATATCCACCAAATAGTGTGGAATTGGCAAAGGTTGAAGAAGACCGGCAGATGCAAATGATCGGTCTTATTATGCGTGACATACCGACGCTTGGTCACAAAGTCGCAAGACTAGACGAGACAAAGCCGGGTTGTAGAAGGAAGCATGTATACGGTGCAACGCTTTTGAATGCCCTCATGGCCAATGTTATGGGCGTCGCTAGTAGTCAAGCCCACAGAGTTGAAGAAGAAGGAACAAAATGCACCCTTTATGCGTAACTCCATCAACAATACTCCAATCGCTTTTGTTGTCCTTGCTATTATCTCATCACATAAGGACACCCAATCAGATTAGTAGCCACTACGTCAAGGATTAGAAGACATCAAACCGAGGTGCAGAGACAAGATGGACCGACAACTTCTTATCCCATGAGACAAGGTGTATGCTGGTGAGTTTTGTTTCCGCCTAAATTTGACAAAGAAAATCAAACCCAAACAATTTACTTACCCACTCGATGTTGGGGAATTATTGATGACGTTGATCAAGAAGGAATTTGAGACTATAATGATCTATGTGGACAAGAAAACATGTCCCCAAAGGTATGGACTCCAACGATGAACAACTTTGACAAGACCGATCAATTCACATTCATATGCAGCTAGCTTAGCATGATGGGATGCCATCGCACGATCAAATCAAAAATAGGCCAATGGGTGCCCTCCTTGATGTAATAATGCCCCAATGCCACTATCGGAAGTGTCACAATCTATCACAAATTTCTTAGAGAAATCGAGCAACTGTAACATTGGAGTTGTCATCAAAGCTGTCTTAAGGGAATCAAAGGCTTGATTAGCGGTCTCCATCCATGCAAACGCCTCTTTTTGAGTAAGCGTGTCAATGGTGCTGCAATGATGCCATATTCTTTAATAAATTTCTGGTAGTATCCTGTGAGCCCAAGAAACCCCCTCACCGCGCGAACCGATTGTGTGGCCGGCCATTCAACCATAGTAGCGATCTTTGTCAAGTCCATTGCCACGCCTTGAGCTGAAATTACATGACCCAGATATGCTCATCGACTTTCTGGCCGAAGAACGCTTGATCGTTTGAGTGCCAACTAATGGTGGCGAAGAAGTTGAATATCGCCCGTATGTGTGTCAAGATGTTCACCAAGATGCATCAGAAATTAAAATATCAACAAAAAAAATACAAGCACTAAACGCCGAGAAACAGCTTAAGCACATCGCTCATCACAGTTGGAAAGTTGCCGCACGCTTGTCATCCAAATGGCATGACCAAGAATACAAAGTGACCTTGGTGCGTTCTAAAGGTCAGTTCTCCACATCTTGGGTGCATGCATACTTGGTGGTATCCACTATGAAGGTCGAGCTTGGTCATGAATTTGGTGCCTTCTAGTTCGCCTAGTAGCTCGTCAACCACGGAATCAAAAATTTGTCCTTTATTGTCTTGTCATTGAGTGCCCAAGAATCCACACAAAATTGCCATGTATTATCGTGCTTCTTCACGAGTAAAACCGTGAAGAAAATGCCGATGTACTTTCTCGGATGATACCTTGTGCCAACATCTCTTCGCACTACCGCTCAATCTCATCCTTCAGAGATGTGGTAATGGTAGGGTGAACTACAATTGGAGTGGTGTCGGTAGCAAATGTATCATGTGGTTGTGTCGTGCCACGGTGGCAACCTCGATTATGGGCTCAAACATGTCGTTGAATTCGAACAACAAACTTGTCCAAGAGATGATGACCGGATAGGAGGCGACGCCGTGGGTCAACACGCCTCCACGACTTGCCACACCACTTGATGTTCTGCTTCCGTATGACATTGATAGCAACTCAAAATCCTGTGTGATCGAGCTGAGGGTACATAGCCATCGAATGCCGAGTACGAGCTCAAACCGTCCAATGGGATTATGGCGCGATCGATCGAGAAATCTTCCTCTCCCACCAGAAATGCGCACCTTGCTACACAGACCGCACAAGGCACTCGATCACCGTTAGCTACCGCGATGCTCATCCCTTGGCGTGGTGCCATTGCTGCCGAGGTCAGGCTATGTTTTGTGCGATAAAGGTATGTGTTGAACCAAAATCAACTAGCGCTACCAAGCAAACTCCCCCAATTATCACCGGTAGCTACATAGTGCGGTTCGCGCGAATACCCGTGAGGGCATGCAGCGACACCTCCACCTTGGTTGTCTGATCTGTGTTCTCCTCTTTGTCATCTAACTCCAGAAGATAAACTCCCTTCATGGAACATTGATGATCACAAGGAATTTCTCCGGCGCTTGTAACAAAGTCCTTTAGCCCAGCGGTCAACCACCTCTTCGATTGACAGATGCCTGAAGCATGGCCGAGATCCATTAGGGCACGCCACCACTATTGCTCTTGGCAATGTTGGCGTCACACTGCCTACAATCGCGAGAGTGCTTCCCGGGGGAGGTCTGTGAGCCGTGATGGGAACATACACTGTAAACGCTAGGGCAATCTGGTGTCGCTTTGGAGTCGACGGGCATGTCATCGAGGCACCGTCAGAGGCTCGCCGCACTCATGGCTGCTTGTATGTTGGTTGGAGCTTGCAATTCTACATTTGTCCGAGCGGTTTCGAAGCCTCTGTAGAATAAATCAACTTGTCAGATCGGCGATAAAGGTTCTACCCAAGAGAGCAAGGCTAGAAACCTGTCAGCCGTATTCCTCGATGGTCCCAAAGGCGAGGCAAAGTCGCTTATCTCCCCAAATGTTGCTACGGATGGGTGAACCAAAGCGCATGTTAACGAATTCAAGAAACGAGACCATGACAAAGACCCCTTCATCTCGCTTTGAGTTGATAGTACCATCGCTGGACGCCGTGAGATGGCACGATGCCAACCATACCTTCTCCTCTTCCATTGTTCATTTGCTCATGAAAAAATTGTTCACATCTATTGAGCCAAGGTAGAGGGTCTTTCTCCATCAAAGATTGAAAAGTTGAGCTTGTGATACCTTGGGGCGACTACTTGCTCCTCCCTTGTCTTCTCGGTTGGCATTTGGTTTGGTGAGTACGGCCTCCTTGTCGTTGGTTGGAGCACCACCCTTGTTTTGTTGAAGCCGCATGATTGCATTGCCGTGAGCTATCTCCGATTCTTGATGTCACTAATATCTCCCATGATACCGCCAACATCTCGCTAGATCATCCATCGTCTTGGCTTCGCCCATATCCGATGTATGATTAGATATGGTTTGTCGTGGCAATGGAAAGAGAGGTGGGCGAAAGGCTCTAATACCAAATTGTTATGGCGTGGCTATCGTGGATTGCAAGTAGAGGAAGAAGATGATCGCCGGATTGCGATTGGAGCGTAGGATACCGAGGATAGGTGGTGGTGAGCAATCACCTTCCTCGCCACGACACACCGTGACAGAAGCTCGCTACTACACACTAAGTTTACTTGTATTGATATTCGAGATGCCCTTCACGACATGTAACGCCCTCTTATATAGAGAAGACCGAAACGCTTGTAAACCGATAAGGCATCCAACTCATTACTTTCCTACTAACACACGCTTAACTAAATTAAGTAATGTCCTGAAGGGACAAGCTAATAACCTACCATAGCACAAGACTTTCCGAATCCATCTCCAACATGATCTCCGAACCAAACTCTACGAATACGTATTGTATTCAAACTTCTGGTTGTTCAGCAGAAGGTACATTAGCCGAAAGTGCTTTTGATCTCCTCTGATATGTTTTGCGATAAAAAGCGTCTATAACAAAATATGACATGTGTATATATTGCGTATTTCGTTTAACATCATCAATAAAAAAATCATATGGCTAGTTAAGCTAAACAATATGGTGCATCTAATCTGCTATTATGCTGCTAGAACAAACATTGATAATTTGAGCTGATCATAAATTCAATGTGCCTTTGTTAATGAGTTGAGCATGATCCATCTATTTTGGTATTTCTCTAGTTTGATTGGTAATCATTCATGGCATGTAAAGTGTATCCTTTTGATTGAGCATATCTGGTAACTCCAGTGTGTAAGCTAAGTGAATTTTCCTTTTGCAGGACATGGATGCTCTGATGAAAGTATGCAGGGCGTTGAGCACTACTAGATTCCAATATGTTCCTGATTTGTTCTTGTCCATTTGATCATGAAATCCTTGTCCTAAAATACTTGTATTGTTCTGTAATATTTAAGAAGATATGTACCTGTATTGGAGCATGGATGCACCCTCTAGACATCTAGTTTTTTGAGGGTATACTGTAAGGGAGGCCCCTACAGTAAAATCATTAAAATAAATCCTATGTATTTACTTGTACTGCAGCATTGTCTCCTTTATATGCTGCGAGCATAGCACACAATTATATCCGTATGGTGTTCTGATGATCTATTTTGTTTCATATGTACAATTGCATGTATTACCCTATTTTCAATTCCTATGCAAAAATAAGTATAAATATATGCATAAACAAGTCCTCTAAACCCTCAATGACAATTCAAGCTTTTTTATCCTTCATACACAACTCAAGCCAAAAGCCCATAAAAAGTCAGTTTACTAAATATCTTAGTTTGACTTAAAAGCTACGGAACTTATAAGCTGATTGAGCCAAAAAGTTGGCTTTAAGACCTATGTCTAAACAAACAGGCCGTAGTCATGTCTCGAACTTGAGCTCAATACCATGCATCCTGAGTTTTATGCCTGATTCAACGAAAGTTCAACGAACTGGGCATTATACGAAAGTTCTAGCCTAACCTTTTTTAGAGTGTGGAGATAATTGACTAGTGTGGTTATCTTAAGGCTTACAAGTTACAACCCACAAAGTCATGGGTTCAAATCCCAGACAATTAAAGTGAAAAATCCACACAAATAATCCACCTAACCCATAATTGGTGGAAACTAAACTGTAGTCATCAGTGAGAGACACTAGATGCCACGCCGCTAGGCTATATTACGGTTGAAAATTCTAGCCTACCCTAAGTGTATCATAGTTATGTGTTTGGGAGAGAAAAATATACATGTGCATGTGCGCATGAAAAATAGGCACTACCGAAACCGACCGGTAGATCGTACGTGTACGAAGGAGATAGTGTGCTCAATTTTTCAGTAGGTGCATATACACCTCTTTCACGCCGGAGTGCGATTAACACAAGGTGGTACATGATAGCAAGGCACGCAGGGATAGGACGGGCACCAGCTCGTCCTGAACGATTGGATGCCATTGCAGAATCTGAGTTTGTTGGTGCAGTTTCCTTTTCCGACTTGATGGGTAGGTAAGCAACCCTCCATGTACTGTCACCGCACTATTAACTAATCTAATTAGTTCTGAGAGATCGGCGACATTGATCATTTGTGTCCATCCCAGTCGGTCGTCCTAATTAACTGCTCCCGCTGTCACTAAATATGGGCCACGTACTCAGCATGTATGCAATTAAACTTTCTAAAGATGAACGAAGGGTGCCATTTTTGCATTAATTTGCAAATTGTCTTTCTTTAAGAGATGACTGAATTACATGCGACGAAGCTAGCCAGCCGGCTTAATTTCGAGCCTTCAACCGGCATTGCACGGAACAATGTCAGGCGAGAACGACAATCAGTGTCAAAATTAAGGGTGAAGATTACGCGTAACAAAGCCCAGAAATGTAATCATAGTCTTGGACTTCTGACCTTTTTTGGAGTGACGACGGTCGACATGGATAGAATGGATTTGGCAATGAACACGCATGCTTATATACCTCCTCTTTGTTTTAGTCGGTGCCTTGAAGGCTTAAACGCGACTAAGCTAAGAAACTTCTCTTGTGTTGCAGACTGTTAAGAAACACGTAACAATGGATGTAACTGTAACTATAGCACACCTCGTGCCCTCATATGTCCTGGAACGCAACAGAATACATCCGTTTGCAACTTTAATTATGAAGAAAAAACAGCTAGGCAAACACCCCAGACATCTAAAAGCGCTTGAATCAAATGAGATTATCATAACCCACCGCAATCCACCACAATGCAGCCCTCGGACATGCGAAAAGACAGGTGCGGTGTCTTCCAGAACACTTATCCTAATCTTGGGACACTTCTTCCACCTTTACCCTCCGCAATTATGTGGTCGACGTGATTGGAGATGGATCCCTGGCATGCCGGCCGGCCGTCGCCATCGCCACCAACTCAGCAACTCACAAAACTGCAATCAATTTAATCACCTTGTCCTTCTCTGGCCAGCCGTCGCCGTCGCCACCAACCTAGCAACTCACAAATTGCAATCAATCTAATCACCTTTTCCTCTTCTTTC
>JAYEVD010000493.1:0-117414 GCA_036346405.1 Phyllostachys edulis | reverse complement strand
CAACCATGCGGCATGGTGCTAGAGTATGATAAATTATTTGGCCCAGGCCATCCCCATAAAATGACCTTGTGGTTGCATTGATTGGCCAGATCAACAGAACACAAAGTTAAGTCTTTAATTGTGCTTAGGCAAGACTTCCACATCCCCAATGTGCAAAGCACCCACTACTCACTCCCCTTCTTGCCCAAGCAAAAACATTTTGTAATTAACCCGCCAAAAGACCACCCTTTGGCTTGCTGTGATTTTAACAAAGTGGTCTCACACCACGATCAACACAACAATGGCGGCACACCAAGGTTGCTTAACAGTGGCACCAACCACAGGTTCCATAATTCAATTAGTCAAGATTATTAAGGATGAAACATGATACACGAGAACCACGGTTCTAAAAGCAAGGGTAAGCAATTAGCATACGGTCCCATGTTGGCTATAGCAAAAGATGCCAACTAAAGTATCCATCCTAAGGTGTCCAAAGAGTTCATGTCAACATGTTGAGTTCAAGCACACAAAGGAGGCATAATGTCAAATAGAAAAGATAGCTACTGCCCAAACCAGTTTCTATAAAGATAGCCATGCAAGTTTAGTAAATCAAAATAGCTTTGCAAAAAGGGATCAAGATGATCAAGGTCTCGACTTGCCTCTGTTGGAGAAAGAAAAAGCTTCTCACGGATGTAGCTTGATTCTGAGCTCCTCAACAAGCCAACCGAGATCTACGTTAGCAAAAGAAACCAAATAAGCAAAAAGAAACTCCAAGAAAGCCAAAAGAACTTATTTAAAGCAGCAGAGAGGAGGTCCACCGAGCAAGGAGGTCAGAGAGGAAGATTCCGGAGTGGGAAGTCCAAACCCAGGAGGTCTCGAGCGGAGGAGCTCGGGAGGCTCACCAGGACAAGAAGAGACCGAGGAAGAAGTTGAAATGAAGAACAAGGAGGCAATGATGCTCTCGGGTGCTCTATTTAAAAGAAAAAGGGAATAAAGCACCACAAAAGAGAGTGACCGAATACAATGTATAAGGACAAGGGCACACCGCCAAAGGGTACTAAAAGAGATAAAGAAAACAAAAGATGTGACAAAAAGTAGAAAAGAGGATAAGGGTAGGTGGCAGCATTTAATGTGACTCAACCCACATCAAATGCACTTAAGACTGCTAAAGAGCAGGTCAAAAGGTGCCTGAATCGATCAAAGGGCATGGTCAAAGTGGAGATCCAAGGAGGAGATCCAGGAGGAGGTCCTGCGATGAGGTCCGAGGAGGAGGAAAAGGTCTTGAGGAGATCGTGAAGACAAGGAAGTCTAGAGGAGGTCCTGAAGACAAACAAAGAGATCTTTGAGGACAGAAGGTCCTAAAGACCACAAGGAGGTCTAAGGACAGGAGGTGAAAAGAGACAGGGGAGGTCTAAACCACAAAGATCTAAACACAAAAGAGGAGGTCTGAACCTAAGGGAGGTCCAAACACAACACAGGGAGGTCCAAACGCAACAGGGAGGTCTAGACCACAAAGGCCTAAACACAAAAAGAGGAGGTCTAGACCACAAAGGTCTAAACACAAAAGAGGAGGTCTGAACCTAAGGAAGGTCCAAACACAACACAGGGAGGTCTGAACCTAGAGGAGGTCCAAACGCAACAGGGAGGTCTAGACCACAAAGGCCTAAACACAAAAAGAGGAGGTCTAGACCACAAAGGTCTAAACACAAAAGAGGAGGTCTAGACCACAAAGGTCTAAACACAAAAGAGGTCCCATGGACAAGAGGTCCAAAAGACTAAAGATATTTGGACCTCAAAGGGAGATCCAAACTACAAACAGATCTAGACCCCAAGGAGGTCTTGTCGACGATCGAATCACCGATCTTCTGAAAATAAGCGAGGAAAATGGCGTGGAATATCACGGAATGGAATGGGGGTCGCTCTTTATTGATATGAACTGGATTTACAAGATGTGGCTAAGTACTACCTGAATTACACTGAATGGAGGAATGTTAGCAAGGCAATCGGACTTAGAATATGAGTCTAAAGTGATTATCTAACTTCTAATTCCACCGCTTAGGCTTCACGTGCATATCTTTGCCTTGGCCTTGTTTTTGTGTGTAGCCTATCGTCTCCTTCTTGTCTCTGTTGTTGTCTCTTGTGCTTCACCTTTAAATAACTTCGAAGAGGTGGCGCTTACTCTGGAGAAGATGTCCCGGTGAAGCGTTACGATTGGTCGGAGCGGTAGAGAAGTTAGCAATGTGCTAACTTCCTTGCGGTTGCTTATGAAAAGCTTAACCGTAGGGTGGTTAATAGTCGATGTCTCGGGGTTGTACCATCGCATGGTTTGGAGCATTATAACACGTGTTCCATTCATCATACGATAAGAAATACCGATTCGATAATTTTACGAGCGGTTATCTGGTCAGGGATTAGGCACAAAGCCTCATCAGGCAGTGGTACCCGATAAGTAACCTCTCGAATACTAACGACCGTGGAGGTCGCTGGCCTTAGGGTTACGACCATGAAGACGTATGGTCTTTTATTATATATTAAAATAATACATAGATGTTTTAATCCTCGTCGCCTAGCCCCGAACTTTAAATGAACTGGTCGTATATACCTTTTCCGATGAAATCGTATCAGGCGGAACCCATTTAATGTCGTGGTATCTGAAGTGGTCTGTGTTCACTTTAAAGTTGAGAACTTGCCTTGGGAAGCGAAGAGTTCCTCTATCCGTTTGAACAAAAAGCTTTTTGTCGGTTGGACTTTGTAGAAATCCTTGAAAGTATCGGAAGGTTATAAGATCTCCTCTCATTTGGGCTCTTAGAATTTTTATGCTTCGAAATCCTTCGATCCTTTAGCTTCTCGCCAAGAAATCCTCCGAGTCTTTTCTGTTCTTCCGACCACAAAGTCTCCAACTTTTGCTACTCATTCTTGAGGTTTTTCGCCATGTCGAGCAGATTACAAAGTGGTTGCCTTGAATTGGGCAAGAAAAAACTTCGAGGCCTTGAAGAAGATGGGAATGCTCCCGGATAGGAATCGATTAATTGGAGACCGTATTTGGAGAGCATTTTCCGAGCCGTGAAGATGGCGAAATCCTGTTTTTCTTGCCTACATCGAATGTGGGCCGAGACTACGGTGACACAAATTCCTCCTCCGTTCTTGAACATTACGGGTGGAATTGGTGAATTATTAAATTCGATCGCAAATATTAGTATTTTCGCATATTTGTGCGAGGCATACCTGGGAATACAACCGAACTTGAAGCTCTTTAGTTATTTCTACCGCATGGTGATGGGAAAATCTGCGGCAAAATCTGAGGCAGCTCCTGGGGAATGCACATTGCGTCTTCATGACGGGAAGGCCGATGAGTACATCTTCATGTCTGCCGAAATCTTCGTGGTCGTCATGGAAAAAATCTTGGTTTTACATAGCGATTACGAAGACGATGGCCTCTACTTAGCGAACTAGAGCAAGTGAAAACTCCAAGTGGAAGGAAACCGTAAAGAAGACAGGGATAGTCAAGAGATGGGCGGATGCCATCTACGACTTGCGAGTCAGGGGCTTGACTTCGTGGCATGTGGTGAAGGATTTTACCCTTCGCCAGATTAGCCCATTGAAGCTCCGGACTCATTCCCTGCTCTGGTGCCTTGATCGTGATGAAGCTACCTCGGAAGGTGGTAAGTCTTTGAGATAATTCCGATCGGTATTTTGATTTGATAAATGTATTACCTTAAAATCTGTCTATTCTTCCTTACATTAAAGTTCTTACCCCGGGAAGTTAGAGAACGAGTCGGTGATCTGTCTTGAGGGAGCACGGAGAAAAGGTCAATGCCCCAAGATCTTAGCCGTAACTCCTATTGAAGGGAGACTGCAAGGCTTAAGGTAATTTATTAAATTCCTTTTACCATGTATATACATATATTCCGGACGATCTCCAATCGTGCTCTATATTTGCGATTCGGTCGGATTGCGAATCATACAATCTGGTGAGGATCAACGTCCCACCTTGGTTCCGACCGAGTCGTGCCTCGAGGCACTTGAAGGAGATGAATCCTCGAGGTAATAGAACATTTTGGAGTCATATATGTACGAAATTTTTTTAGATAAAGGATTTCTTCACCTAATCAAATTTGTTCTTTGATTTAGGTGGATAAGCTGAAGGCATGAGAATGTAGCTGCGGAGGTCAGAGACTCAGAGTGGTCGTGCACGACCTTACGGTTATTCTTGAAACAAGCGATCTGGAGATTGAAGAAACCACTCCTCAGGCCGGATAGTCGAAATGTGGACCTTGTGAACCGGTGAGGACATAGCTTCCGACATCTTGTTGGAGGATGTGGGGTTCAACAAACCCCGCTGGTCGAGAACCGAAGAAAATTGGAAGAGAAGAAAAGGAAGGCTAGCGCACAGATTTCTCTCTGGCGCGTTCAGAGTCAAATCCGGAAATTAACAAGGTATGTACAAATGAAAGTGATCGTATAAGTATGTATCTTTAATAATTCCTTGATGATTTGATATTTTGAACTTCCCATCTTCGGTTTGCATAGGTCTTCGGTGTTAGGTCATTTCCCACTGTGTTCTTCCCGAGGACACGGCACTTGTGAAGTTCCTCGATCAGAGCACTTCTCGGGACAAAGTTCCCGAGGAAGTAGTGGTCGAAGAAGCCCCGGCGGTGACAAGGGCAACGGTGAGTTGGATCCTTTGGTGATTGAAACCCCTACGTGAGGTAGATGCCTCGAGAGGTCTCAACAGTTTCGATCATCGCGATAACCCTTCCCAACCTAACAAGTTCCTTTTCGTCCCGATTCGCCGAGGATAAGGAGCTTGATGAGGCGTGTGGTAAAGTATCGGATACTCACTCAAGATGCACCTCGATTTGATTTTTGCGGTTATAATGACCGAGCAATTCGTAAGTATTCTACGACCGCTACATAACTCTTTTTACAAAGTTTATAAGGAACTTAAGAAAGAGAATGCTAATTGTGTAGCATTTGGTCGAGAACTTTCTTTGTGATCGGAGGATCCACCAATGAGTTAAGGACTTGGAGCAAAAGCACTCGAGTTGGAAAGTAAGAACTTTTCCTTTTAAACTTTCTTTCTTCAATACTTTGCTCCTCTACAATTATTCTCCTTATCGCATTCGATAGATCCGGAGAAAATAAAAGAGGAGGTTGTGGTGAGAAAGCCAAGACAACTTTTCTTGAAGAAGAAATAAAGCTAAGGATCGATCATTTCTTTGAAGCAAGTTCATTTAAGGACCAGTTGATCGTTGAAGCAACGACCAAATATGAAACACTTAGCAAAACAAATAAAGGTAATATGTCGTAAACTTGATTTTCCTTCAATGATGCTTGTGTTCATTAAGCGATTTGTTTTTGCAGAGCAAACGCAATGCTAAGCAGAGTAAAGAAAACTCGAAATTTGAGCAGATAAGGAGGCGCTCTTGCTCAAAATATTGATGAAAAGATTCATACTTTGAACAAGATGATCTTTGATTTGGGATCGAGGATCAAGCGTGCCTATCTTAAGAGATCCAATAGAGAAAATGAACTATTTGGGTCAACTTCTAGGGATCTTAAAGTTCGGTCAAAACTACTCGGACGAATTATGCCTGTGCCCTAAAAACAGTGTTGCAAGTGGAGCTAGTTTTGCTTTGGCAAAACTGAAAGCTTCCGACCCCTCCATTGATCTCCAAGCTGTTAAAGATGACTTCAACTGCCCACCTGAGGAGGCGACCAAGTTCATGGAAGAACTCAGGCCACTCGGAGATATAGTTGTAGAGGAGATGGAGGTCGAATCTCCGACAAGCAGTAGTTAGGCAGGGAATATTTCTTAGAGTAGGTTCCTGCAAGTGTAAAAATATTTGAATATCTATGAAAACTTACCTTTTATGTCATTGACAAAGCTTTTGTTTATCCTGTTTGACTTTTTTAAAATTCTCGTATATTTCCTAGCCCCCGACTGCTTGATAGTAGAAGAACGTTACTGTACAAGCAGTGAGCCAAGAAAGAGAATAAAAAAGAGGTCATAACCATGTATGTGAGTTTTTGAAGGTATGTTTGGACATGTAAGACAAAACTGATCGTTGCAGTACTAGGAAATCAAATGTGGTCAGGACCAGCGTATGATTTCGACTAGTTATAGATCTTTGTTTGTCATAATGGAAATACCAATCAAAAACACTATATATGGTCGGAAAAAAGACTTTGTCAAACTTGACATAAGAAGAAATGCAAATATGTATGCAACAAATTATAAGTGAACTTTGTTTATATCTATTGTCCCATAATCTGGTCGGAACTAATGCTAAGACCTGAAGGCATACGACACATTTCTTGAAACGTGTTCAAATTCTCAGATCCGATCGGGTAGCGAGGATCGTGAAAAGAACCGTCGCTAGGAAGCTCCTTCGATTAGGCGTGACCACGTCGCGAAAAAGGAGAGACTTCGACTAGGAGGCTTTCCGTGTCCCGACCAGTAGCCAGACAAGAATAGACCAGAATCGTGAAATAATGAAGCATAATCTTCAAAATCGTAAGCATATCATTCATGAGATAGGTAGTTGTGTGGTGCTCTGATTACTCATTTTCTTAAAAAAAAGTGTAGTCGCGCGTGGGAATCATTTGAAAAAAATGCTCACGACTAGGACCATAGAGTATCAGAGATCCTTATAAAGGATATCGGAGAGAAAAATGTCTTCTCCGACCAGACTAACAATAATAAGCGACGAGTAATGTAGGTGTATATATATAAGCAAGGTTGCACTTCTTAATTAATTAATGAATTTACTGAAATTGAAATTGAAAGAAATGAAAGAATGAAAATTAAACATAGAACTTACGCAATTGATCGATGTTCCAAGAATTTGACAAAATTTGCCCATCGACATAGCCAACGTCACGGAACACCGGTGGGTTACTTCGACCACAAAGTAAGAGACCTTCCCATTTAGGAGAAAGTTTATTGCGATTTGTTTGGCTCTGAATTTTTCCGAGAACCAGATCACCTCTGAAGAAGGTCAGCGAGGTACGCACCTTACGACTATGGTACCTTCGCATGGCTTGTTGGTAGGCTAGCGATCGTACAAGGGCTTGGTTTAAATGTTCTTCAAGGAAATCGGCGTCGCCGAAGTCGCTGCTCATTCTCGATCATTTTCGTCAAAACGATCGCTTCGAGCAGAGCCAATTTTGAGTTACGAGGAAGCATGGCTTCAAAGCACCATAAACCAAAAGAATGGAGTTTCACCGGTCGCACGGTAGTGCGGGTTCGAACGCCCATAACACGAGGGAAGTTCTTAACCCAAGCGCCGACCGCTTGATTAATCGGTCGAATACTCGGCGTTTGATCCTCGCATAAGGATACCATTAGCTCGCTCATCGCTCCGTTGTTTCTGCGGATGTGCAATGAAGCAAAATGAATTTTGACACTAAGTTCATCGCAGAACTCACGGAATTGACTTTGGAGAATCGGGAACCATTATTCTGTGATGATACGATTGGGTACACCAAATCGCGTGATCACATTTTTCAAGAGAAATCTCTTAGCGGCCTCGGTTGTTATTTTAACAACCGCTCGCTTCAATCCATTTTGTAAACGTGTCAATCATGACGAAAAAATTGAAGCCCCGGTGCTCTTGGGAAAGGTCCTGAGAATGTCTAGTCCCAGGTTGCAAAAGGCCAAGAAAGAGGAATTGTTTGTAAGGCTTGTCTTTGGTGATGTACTTGTCGACTATGAAACCGACATTGTACACACTTCGTCACAAGCTCTTTTGCATCATGAAGGGCGCTGGCAAGAATAGCCTTTGCCGAAGGCTTTACCGACCGAGGTTCTCAGAGGAATGGTGTGCTCCTGACGCCTTCATGGATTTCGTTAGCAATCTAATGCCATCCGTTTGAGATATGCATCTCATCAACACTCCATGAGATCCTCGTTTATACAAGATACGTTCGATTAGAGTGTATGATTTGGCTTTTCGTGCTATACGATCGGCCTCTACATCATCTTCTCGAATTGTGTCATCTCAAGATAATTGTAGATCGATGTCATCCGCTTCTACCGTGATCGTGGCGGTATACCAACCGTCAACGACACGTGGAGCATCCATGTTTCCTTGATTAGTTTGTTCAACTTGCAAAGAATCATGTATGTTCTCGGAAGGCTCAACTACCGAGGGTGAATTGAGTTGCTCGAGAAAACTCCAGGCGGGGACGGTCGACCTCGTGGAGGCCATCCGCGCTAACCGGGTCCGCGAGAAGTTTTCCTTTCTAGGAATATGTTGGATCTGAAAACCAAGAAGTGCTTTTCAAGTTTTCGTACTTCCGCCAGATAAGATGACATCTTGGTACTCGAGCATTGATACTCTTTCCCACTTGATTCGCTACTAGTTGAGAATCGCCTTTCACTAATAATCTGCGAATCCCGAGCTTAACGAGCTTCTCGAGTCCTACCAAGAAACCTTCATATTACGCCACATTATTGGTGGCGAAAATTTCTTGGATGGCGTGCTTGATGTGTTCGCCAAGAGGGATATCAAGACCACTCCGGCCCCGATCCTTGTAACATCAAGGAACCGTGAAATACATTGTCCACTCGTCGTGGTGTTCGTGATCGGGTCCTTGGGTGGGTTCGAGGTTTGTCCATTCGGCAATAAATTCTCGCTATTGCACGGACTTTATTCTCGTTAAGTGAAATAAAATGGAGATTGAACGCCTTAGCTCGACCGCCCATTTGGCTATTAAGTCCCGATGATTCCTCGTTTCCAAGGACTTGACCAAGGGATATCCGTAGGTGCGACCACTTTGTGGGCACGAAAGTAGTGCCTTAGCTTCCTTGAAGACATAAGGAGGCCATAGAGCAACTTTTGTACTGTGGGTATCTTTCCTTTGGTCCATGTAAGACTTAAACACGTAATAGACCGGTCGTTGGATATTATTCCTTTCTACAACGACACCGCTAATCATGCGTGGTGTTCTTACGTAAATTAGCAATGTTTCTCCGATCTCGGAGAAACTAAGACCGGGTACTCGTAAAGGTACTTTTGAGTTCCTCAAAGGCATCGTTTGCCTCTTTAGTCCACTCGAAACTCCCATGTTTCCGAAGAAGTTTAAAGAAAGGTAATCCTTTTTCCCTAATCTTGCTATGAAACTTACTTGTTGCCATCTGCCGATTAGTTTTGGACTTCCTTCTTCGTGGTCGGAGGGCATCTCAGTCGATGGCGCAATTTTTGGCCGGATTAGCTTCAATACCTCTAGCGAAACTAGGAAACCAGCGGTTTTCAATGAAACTCGAACACACACTTTTAGGATTTAACTTGAGGTTATGTCTTCTCAAGTTGTTAAAGGTTTCTTGTAAGTCGGGAATGTGGTCGCCGTTGGTGGTCTTCTGACGGATCGTCAACATAAGCTTATAGATTCCAACCGATTTGTGGACTAAAAGTTTTTGCATCAACCTTTGAAAAGTTGCACCAAATTTTGAGACCAAATGGCATCTTAATATAATAGTAAGTACCATATGGGGTGATGAAGGAAGTTTTCTCCTCATCTTCTTTACACATACTAATCTGGTGGTACCACGAATCGCATCTAAAAAACTTAGTAACTTCGCTTTTGTAAGTAGAGTCTACTAGTTGATCAATGCGGGGAAGGGAAAGTCAATTTCGGACAAGCTTTATTAAGATCTGTAAAGTCAATACACATTCGCCATTTCCCATTATTTTTCCTAACCATTACAGATTAGCAAGCCCTTGTGGGTGGTTGACTTCACGAATAAATCCTGCCTCGAGAAGCTTGTCAATCTCATTGGATTGCTTCCTTCCGATCGGTGCAAAACGTCGTAGTTTACGCTTGATCGGTTTTTATCGGTGGAGAGCAAGCTCGTGCTCGATCACCTCCCGGGGACTCGGGCATATCGGACGCTTGCCAAGCAAACACGTCTTGATTTGCTCGGAGGAAGGAGACAAGCGACTCTTCCTATTTAGGGTCGAGTCTTGCCCGACCGAATCTTCGCGGCGGTTGGATCTGGTTGTCTGACCCATGTGACGACTTGACGCCGTCCGAGAAGCGCTTTTGTCGAGTAGTACCTCCTTGGTCTGGTCGGATGGTTTGGGCGTCATCTTTGGCTTCGAGTGCTTGACCTGCATGGGAGACGGATTAACCTCTCTGGTCGGAAGTTCATCAACCAGAGATGTGCAAAGGATTTCCGATCACATACGTAAGCCATTTTCTGATCTCCTCGAATTGTGATGACTCCCTTCGGGCCCGGCATTTTCAAACTTTGATAACCGTAATGCGTGGCTATCAAGAATTTTGCTAATGCTGGTCGACCGAGGATTCCGTTGTATCTTGATTCAAGTTTACTACATCAAGCGGGATCTTCTCTGTTCGAAATTGTCGTTTTCCAAACGTCACCGGTAAGGAAACTTGTCCTATCGGTTTAGCGGTAGAACCCTAACTATGCCATGAAAAGCATATTTCCTGTGTTTCACCTTTGACATGGGGACTGCATTTCTTCTAAAGCTCCTACAAATAATATATTCAGGAACTACCCCCATCCACTAAGACCCGATTAACCCGACAATTATTAATAGTTGGTTCAACGACGATGGGGAACCTACCGGTCGAGTCGATGGGATGGTGCGATGCCTCTTGCTTTGAGGAAATTATGGTGTCCGACCACTTGAGTGCTTGATTACGCTTGGAGATTCGACGAGGTTGACCTCCCGCTCCATGGCCTTCGATGACGTCTGGACTCAGTATGAAGAAGATCCTCAAAAATCATGTTGGTGTGTGTTTGGGGATCCCGGTACTCCATCTCCTCGTCACCATCCTTGTCCTTTTGGAGCTCGTTTCTCCATGTTCTGTATTCTTTGGAAATGGTCCTTTACTGCATAATAATCCTCCAGCTTTCTTCGCGAGACTGACAGTCTTGCAGATCATGCCACTCGTCTGGTGAAGTGGACACCACTTCTTATTAAATGCGAATCCTTGGTCGGAACTTTTGCTTTGCTTCGACCCAAGATAGTCCTTCTTGCCCTTCCCGATCTTATGCAGGCGGCGAGGACTTCTTTGTCGTCGGTCTGCGGTTCTTTTTCTTCTTGAGAGACTTCTTGTTCTTTTCTCTGTTTGTCGGGCCGGTGGGGAATCTTGTCTTCCGATCGATGGCTTCACACCACTCGATTGCTTCACTAGCGATGGCATATTTGTCCGCCATATCAAAAAGCTCAACGGTTGTTCTTGGAGGGTTCATTGCTATGTCCTCCGTAAACCGCCGATTCCTTAGACCTGTTTTAAAAGCCCGAATAACGAGAGGACTCTGCGACTTGGTATAGAGTTACTGAACCCGTTGAACCTCTTGATATATTGGCGTAAAGTCTCATCGGATCCCCGCGGATTACGTGGAGATCGTCCTCCTTCGGGCGGTCGACGTACTCTGAAGTTGGCAATCGAAGATCACTGAGTTGTTCCCAAGTATATATGGATCCGAGGTAAGTTTAACAACCACGGCCAAGGCGGACCCTTGAGCACGGTGGGTAAATAGTTGGCCATTACATTCTCGCCATACACCAGAACACGATAGCGGTGGTATATATTTGGAGAAATTCAATGGGTTTTGAGTCCCATTGAATTTGTCCAAGTTGGCTTGGCTCGAAGCTAGGCTAATGCACGTGACTTGGAGCCCAAAGAGAAGGCTCGACAACCTGTGATTGATTCATGGCGTCTTCTCCGGGAAGGTGCGGGATTATATCGGCCGGAGACCGATCCCTAAGATGGAATCTTTGGAACTCCGGTGCCGATCCGATCGTGGACATTGATATGATGTCCACGCATCACCACTTGGTTCAAACGATGTCGGAGATCGTTAGGTCCTAGTGGGGGTTCTTCTCGGCAGATGGGGAGTATCCTCTTGAAATAGCCTTCTCCCTCGTGACTCCTTGGTGGAATCGTCGAGGAGGTCTTGGTATCGATCGCTCTCTGGTATGACCATCTTGTCCCCTACTAAGGAGGAGCGTTGGGGCGAAGTCCTATTCGACTTCTGAACCCCTCTGTTCTCGTCGCGCCTGTTCATTGCATGGTCTGTTGGAGAATTTGGATACGACCTCGAGTTGTACAAAACTAGGCGTTCTGCTAGAGCGGGATCGGAATTATTTAACATGTTTTGAATACGTCGCAAGTTTTAGATTCTGCGAAGGTCTCAAGTTAGTTCATCTTGGTCGTGGGTGTGCGCTGTCGAACCTTCCTGACCTTCGGATTTGTTCGATCTGTCGGTCACTCTGGGTGGGGCGAAGCGAGCGAGTTAAGCGATTGGCGTCGATTAGTTCCGTTGCCTCCGGAAGTTGGTGCTTGGCGGCGGATCATCTCTAACAACACGTGATGGCGTGGTAGAGTGTAGGACCATCGCAGGCATCTTGATCTTCATCTCCGATCGCGTTGACCTCGTGCTTCGGCAGATTGATCTTCGATGAGCTTCCATCGTAACTAATGGAGAGCTTGTCGATTATTCGCGAAATTTTCCACGATGGAGATCGGTCGGAGATGAGCACTTCTGAGGTCTTCTCGGCTGATCCGATGAACCCCGATCGTATCTTTGAGTGTGATCATCCCCACATGGCCTCTGACGGTGGAGGTTTTATCGACACCGCTACCGGTGACTTTGACTCTGGAATTGCCGGTCAAGGAGAGTATCTTTGACCATGATTTCATCAATGGTATATAGTTTTCGGGTGATGAGGTGAAACTTCTTCACTGTTTAGCGGTCGAAAAGGCGGGCTTGAGAGATCCTCGGCATTCGGAATCGGTCGAACGGCCGGTTCTCTGGTTCGCCCATCGGTAGTGGCGGCGCATCTTCATCCATCCGTCGACCTCGCTAACGTCGGCGAGTGCGGCCGTGAGGAGGATGAGGAGGATGACTCGCCATTTTCTTCCATGGCGCGGATACATCCTTCCATGTCGAGGTTGGCGTAGTCCGCGTCGAACGATTTTCCTCATCCCAAACTCCGGGCATAGTCGCATGGCGATTGCGAGTTTTTGGGCGAGATTTTCTTGGCGAAAAAAAAATTTCTTGAAACTTCGCCTTCTTCCCCACTTGATGGCGCCCATTGTCGACGATCGAATCGCCGATCTTACGAAAATAAGCGAGGAAAATGGCGTGGAATATCACGGAATGGAATGGGGTCGCTCTTTATTGATATGAACTGGATTTACAAGATGTGGCTAAGTACTACCTCAATTACCTTGAATGGAGGAATGTTAGCAAGACATCGGACTTAGAATATGAGTCTAAGGTCGATTATCTAACTTCTAATTCCACCGCTTAGGCTTACGTGCATATCTTTGCCTTGGCCTTGTTTTGTGTGTCGCCTATCGTCTCCTTCTTGTCTCTTTGTTGTCTCTTGTGCTTCACCTTTAAATAACTTCCAAGAGGTGGCGATTACTCTGGAGAAGATGTCCTGGTGAAGCGTTACGTTGGTCGGAGCGGTAGAGAAGTTAGCAATGTGCTAACTTCCTTGCGATTCTTGTGAAAAGCTTAGTAGGGTGGTTAATAGTCGATGTCTCGGGGTTGTACCATCGCATGGTTTGGAGCGATAACACGTGTTCCATTCATCATACGATAAGAAATACCGATTCAATAATTTTACTGGCGGTTATCCGGTGGGATTAGGCACAAAGCCTCATCAGGCGAGTACCCATAAGTAACCTCTGGAATACTAACGACCGAAGGTCGTCGATCTTAGGGGTTACGACCATGAAAACGTATGGTCTTTTATTATATATTAAAATAATACATAGATGTTTTAATCCTCGTCGAGGTCTAAACCACAAGAAAACTAGACCTCAAAAGAGGTCCAAAGCACAGGAATATGGCACTCGAGGAGGCCCTAAGAGCAAAGAGGTCTGACGGCCAAAATCTCCAAAAGGGAAAATCCGAAGCGGCCAAGATCTCAAGGGAGGACCTGAGCGGTCCAAGATTTAAAAGTAACGAGGAGGTCCCGACACTCGGATCTCCAAAGGGAGGTCCGCAGTCAAGATCTCAAACAAAGGAGGCCACAGCGGTTAGATTTCCAAAGGAGATCCGACGGTCAAGATCTCAAGCAAAGGAGGTTCAAGGAGACAAGGATCTGTGAGAAAGGTGGGGCCGTTAGATCAAGATCGGATGGCGCAACTCAAAGGGGCCGTTCGGACCGAGCGAACAGGTCAACGAGACCAGGCTGTCTGATTTAGATCGGACGGCTGGGAGGGAAGGGGACGTTCGGACCAGCGAATGTGCCCTCAGGATCGGGCCATCCAAACAACATCGAATGATCCTTAGGTGATGAAGGCAAAGCCTCAAGCGGTACGACCGCAGGAGCCAACGGTGGGTCCAAGCGCTAGGAAGGTCTTGGACCTAAGGAGGTCGGGACCTTTAGATCCAACAGAGGAAGGATCTGGATGGCTAAGATCTCCAAAAGGGAGATCCTAACGGACAGATCTACACAAGGGGGAGGTCTGAGCGGCTAAGATCTCTAGAGAGGAGGTCCTAACGGCCAGATCTAACAAAAGGGAGGTCTCGAGGCTAAGATCTCAGAGAGGAGGTCCTAACGGCGAGATCTCGATCAAGGAGGTCCGAGCGGTTAAGATCTTGAAGGAGGTCCTAACGCCGAGATCGATCAAGGGGAGGTCTGCGGTTAAGATCTCGAGAGAGGAGGTCCTAACGGCGATTCGATCAAGGGGAGGTGCGGCGGTTAAGATCTCCAGAGAGGAGATCCTATGACCAGATCGATCAAGGGGAGGTCTGCACAAAGAAAGAAGTCTAGATCGAGGAGATCTAGGCGTGACAAAGGTTTAGATCGAAGGAAGTCTAAACACACGAGATTCAAACCAAGAAGGGGAGGTCTGGACTAAGGAAAGTCCAAATGAAGATTACAAAGAGAGGTCCAGAGAATGTAAGGGTTGAACCTATAAAGAGGTCCAAATGAAAGGAGGTGCAGGTGAGAGGAAAACCCAAGGAGGGTATCTCCAAAAGAGGAGAAGGTCAAGGTAAGGGAACCAAAGAGAGGAACTCAAGAGAGGTCTAAAGGGAGGAAAGAAAAGAAGAAGAGAAAATCAGGAAGATGAGATGGATCTGGGCATCAAGAGATGTCCAACAGAAGGAGGGTCTGGGCATAAGAGGAATGTCCAGCGAGAGGAAGGTCTAGAGAAGGAGAGGAAGACCTAGAGGGAAAAGCTAGCCTGGAGGACAAACAAGGCCCACAAAGAAAGAAGGCTAAAAGCTAAAGAACAAAGAATAACTCGGATCAACCAAAAGGGATTAATTGAAGTTTGATTAGTTCAAGTTAAATCTCCAAATTTAAAATCTTCAAATTAAGCTTTGAACTCTCATTAAAAACCAAATGGTTATTATTTTTAAAAGCTTTTCAAAACTCGGAAAACGGATATTCTGATTACCTTTGGACGTCGAGGAAGGACGAGCGAGCACCGGAGCAAAGCAGGCGGCGTCGAAGGGCGCCGCTCTCTGGGAGAAGGAGGCGACAGGCTCGGGGAGGAGGAGGCGCCGAGTGTCGGGGAGGTGGCGGCTCGTGCTCGGGGAGGAGGTGACGGGCTCGGGGGAGGAGGCGCGCCGGGCTCGAGGAGGAGGCAACGTCGAGGATCTTGATCGGCATAATACTTCAAATTGCAACAGGGAGCATTTGTGTCATCAGCACATGACAATCATGAGACTTCATACCAATTAACTTCAAATCTTCCATCGAAACAAGTTTCTTCATGTTAGCAGAGTAACCGGACGGAACTTTCACACCATGCAAACACTAGCACAATTCAGTTCTCTTGGCCTTGGACATAGTGTAACAAGCAGGGGGAAGGTACGTTCGTCCTTTATCGGTCTTTGTCGGTGCTAACTCAGGTCTGATGTCCATATCAACCAAGTCAAGCCGTGCATTGACACCATGCTTTGTTTTGTCACGAATGTTCAGTAAGAGATCAATCAAGCTGTCACATACATTCTTCTCTACGTGCATAACGTCGATGTAGTGACGAACTTCTAGGTGCTCCCAATAAGGTAAGTCCCAAAATATTGATATCTTTTTCCAGATGTTCTTCTAACGAGTCCTCGATTTACGTTCCTTTCCGAGCACAACATCTAAATCCTTAACCATATCATAGACCTCTTTTTCGCTTAAATGCCTTGGAGCTGAACTATCATCCTTCCCTCCGTTGAATTGTTTCTTCATCCTGCGGTATGGGTGAGCCCTCTAGAGGAACCTACGGTGACGTATGTACACGGTTTTGCTCGAGTGCTTTGGCCACACACTCTCAGTTTCATCTAAGCAGTGAGTACATGCTTTGGGCCCTTTTGTACTCTAGTCTGACAGGTTAGCAAGGGCAGGATAATCATTTATGGTGCAGAACAACAAGGAGTGTACAATGAAGTTCTCTCGTTTGTACGCATCCCATACCTGTACCCCTTCGATCCACATTATTTTTAGATTTTCCATTAATGGTGCTATGTACACATCAATATCATTCCTAGGTTGCTTCGGCCATTGGATAAGTATCGACAACAAAATATACTTCTGCTTCATACACATCCAAGGAGGAAGGTTGTAGATACAGAGAGTCACGGCCCAAGTGCTATGTCGACTGCTCATGTTACCGAAAGGATTCATTCCATCTGTACTCAATCCAAACATTATATTCCTTAGTTCCACATTGAAGTCTGCAAACCTCATATTGATGTTTCTCCACTGGGTGGAGAAAGTAGGGTGTCTTAGCTTTCTATCCTGCTTATGCTCTACCGAGTGCCAACGCAGCAGTATTGCCTCCTTTGGGTTCGCAAAAAACAGCTTCAAACGGGGAATTACAGGAAGATACCATATCACTTTAGCAGGAGGTCCTTTCTTCACCTCGATTCCCTCACCATCATCTAATTGATTCTGACGCTTGTATCGGGATGCGTTGCACACCGAACATACATGCATGTTTGCGTACTCTTTACGGTAGAGGATACAGTCGTTCCGACATGCATGTATTTTTTTATACTTCTATTTCCAATGGACAAAGAATATTTTTGGCTCTGTAGGTGGTTTTGGGCAACTCGTTTCCATCTGGAAGCATGTGCGCTAAGAGACCTAACAGCCCCGTGAAACTCTTATTGGACCAACCATTGCTTGCCTTCAATTTCAGCAGTTCAAGCACAGATGACAACCTTGTGTATTTCGGCTTGCAGCCCGGGAACAAAGGCTTCTCCGAGTCCTCCATCAAGCTCTCGAATTTACCAAACTCTCTCACTATAGTTCATACGCATCATGGCATCTCGATCCAGTTGTCATCGTCGACCTATCTAAATGGAACCACAATCGACATCATCCGTGGCATATCGTTGACTTCATCGACGATTTCGTTATTACTACCTTCCTGTATAATCTGCTCTTCATCGTGACTGGTCCAACGTGTATACCCCTTTTTGAAACCCCTTCGAATCAAGTGTGCTTCGATCTGCGCTTGATTCTGAAACATTTTCAGTCTCGTAGTCAATGCATGGATAATACATATATTCCGCCCCCTTATTCAACATATCCTCCTCGGCAGCTTTTGTAAAAGCAGACACGCCATTAATGTACTATTCACTCACACGGTTCTTAGCATACATCCAGCTTCGATCCATCACACGGTTCGTATTGAAAACCATAGAAATAAATAAAAGGTGGCTTTTCTCATTTTTACAATTTTTCGGATTTTATTAACTTACATGTGGGCCCTACTTGTCAGTGACTCATCTTTTTATCTCATGATTTATTTTATAAAATCTATGGCGGTCCCACATGTCATAGACTTATTAGTTTATTAACTAAATGATTAAAAGTAGTAGGATTTGAAGCTCAAATTGGGCTTAGGGGCTTCACTAGCGATTTCGTTAAACGCTCAAACTACTCAAATTAAAGGATGTTTAGGCTCGATAGCTCACCTCGATCACGAGGAAGGTGCCAATGAAGTTGGGGAAGGTCCAAGGCGGTACGGTCGTCGGTGAGCAGGCGGCGAACAGCAATGACTCCTCGACATGTGTCTTCTCGGTGGAAATAAACTGAAACGAAATACATGAACAACTTTAGGGGGACATATAGGTGGGAAGATCGACCTTGGTGGCGTCGAGGACTCACCGGAGAAAAGTTGGCGTCGATGGCGGTGACGGTGACAGAGAGGTCCACGGTGACAGCTCAGTGTGGGCGACAATAGCTGAAATAGACCACACGAGCGGCCTCAGTGAGGTGAGGCGATACTCAAACCGGGCACGGAGTGGCAATGGACTCACCGTAGCGCCAGAGATGGAGAAGAAGACTCTGTTGAGGATATACACTACTGCATCGGATGATTAGTAAGAGAGTAAAGTAGCGCACCGTCTGTGATGAGTTAATTATCACAGATGGTTTTCAACAAAAAACCGTATGTGATATGTAGTAATATCACAGACGGTTATTGTTAAGAACCGTCTGTGATATATATAATTATCATAGACGGTTATTGTTAAGAACCGTCTGTGATACTTCACAGACGGTTTTCATTATGAACCGCTCGTGATATTACCTCTTCACGAGCGGTTTTTAGCGCCGTTAAATACGCACGAGCGCCTCTAAATCAAAACCGTCTGTGATTGCATGTAATACAGACGGTTTTGATCAACCGTCTGTGATGGAGCGTTCAGTATTAACCTTTTTTTTAGTAGTGTATGTTTGTGCACGTGTCTTGGTTCAATCATTAGATAACAACTTGTTATTTGACTTATTTCCACGTAAGCTAGCTTCTGGGACAGCAAATCCTTGCATACTTGCAGTCATCAGTAGGATCTTTTGTTACTCTACAATCGTTAGCTTTCATTCTTTCTGAAACTAAAGATACTTAATAAGTTGACACTAGTTATGCAATCGGAATAGATGAAATTGATATGTCATCGGTAGAACGGATAAAATTGACCTGTACGATCGTTAGCTTCTATTTTTTAATCGGACGGTAGAAATTACTTGACATGCATTGTAGATCCCCAATCCAACTCATCAATTAACCCACCAATCAGTAAATTGAATCCAATTCGAATAACCCTTATCCTTCTATCATCCATCAGAAGCGTTGGTTTTTGATGGAGTGAGCACTTCGTTTATTTTTGCTGTCGTCAATTTTTTATGAAACAAACTTGCAGAGTTGCAATTTGTTTGAATCACGTAAGAGAGTTCAATCCCTACGGGATCCATACGGAACCTGAGCATTTGACTTGCATGGCAGTTCCGACTCGGGAGTCCATGGGCTGGTCGAACCCGAACCCGACCCCGACCCGTCCGTTCGTTCCCGGTTCATCACTCCATCCTCTCCTCTCCTCGGGCCCACCCCCTCGGAGATCCGTCCCTCTCCTCTTTCCGTCCCAAATTACCAATTACCCCAAACCCATCTCTCCTTCTCTCTCCCCCACCGCTGCGTCTCCTCCCCAACCACCGCCACCTCCACCTCTTGCCGCCGCCACCCCCGAGGCGCCGGAGCCGAGCTCGATCTCCCCAGAGACGCTGCGCGCGAGCCCTCCTCAGATCGGGGACCCCGGCTGGTACTTCTCGGTGAGCCTCGGTCGATTCCTTCCTTTACTTCGCTTTCCCCCTAATCTGATTCGTGGCCGGTCTGATCTCCCCGCGAGGTTCTCGATCCGATGGTTGGATGCGTCGTGGTTTGGTAGGATCGCTGCTTGCTTGCCCAAGATCGATTCTTCGCTGCTGACTGTAGAGGCCCTAGGGTTCTTCTGTGTGTCTCCGTACATGCTGGGTTGGGTAGAGATGCAGGCCCCGTCTTAGATCGAACTCGCAGCCGCGCGCACAAGCGTGCGCTGTGCTGACTGCGTGTTGTGAATGAATGAATGAACTCATGTAACACAAATCTGTAGTGAGCCGTGCTGCCTGCCACTGTCCTATCCTATGTGTGTTTCTTGCATGTATGTTGTCTCAGTGGATGGAGTACAAGAGGGCCTGCTTGGGTCTTCCATGGGATGTTGGCTTCTGTACCAATTCCGAGCACTAGCAATGTAAATCCGCTCTCTGAACTATAAAGAAGGCTTGTATGCTTGATTGAATCGTACGGATAATGTCTGGCATCGTATTTTATACTACTAGTAAAGTAGATTGTTTCTTCATTGACTATATGTTTTGGGCTGCACATGCATCTCCTACAAGCGTACATGGGTATAAGCTACTGTGATTAGTTTTAGATGATGAAGCATAAAATGAATATGATAGTACTTCTCCCAATTCACAGCCACTGATATATTTATAGAGAGAAAGAAGGCAAGTCTCCATGTATATGTAGGGTTTTGAACTTTGAAGGTCCAAGTGTATTTGCAATCATTCCCTCAAGATATACATTTCGTATGCACGTGACACCTTAATGAATTGATTGCAGGGAACCACTGACTTTTTTTGAGCAACATGGATGGAAAATTTTAAATGTACTATTAGTGATGAGATACATGCTGCTCTGGAGTGGGAACACAGGGTACTGTGAGTGGTGTTGAATTGTGAGGTCAGGCTTACATAATAATATGGTGTTGCATTGATTTGTTTTAGTGCTCCAGCTTCAGGAGAATATGTGGCCATTTTAATACCATGTTCTAAAAGTGCAGTTGCAGAATAGAACTGTGCAACTTTCCTATAAGCATTACTGCGTTCCTAACATACTTCGATTACTCCTAGAATTTAGCCAACATTTTAGTCTTTTGGTGTAGTACATCATGAATGAGAGGGGAACAAAAAGGAAACGTAAAATACCTTAGTCTTGTATGCTGTACTATTATACTCTTCCTTGTGGCTTCTTGATCACTATAGGTTTATCCAATGTTTTTTCAATCCAAGGTTATTAAGTCGTAAAGTTGAGTCGAGTCGCAAGAGAGGCGACTAGTCGTGACTAGCCACGACTAGTTCATAGACTAGAAAGTATTTAAACATGGCATGTAATATACTAAGTTGTATAACAATTAAACACATATACATATTGTAAATCATGAAATAAAGAGAACAACAACATAATCACGATGATGCGTTGATGACTTACTCGTTTTGATCGTAACAAATCTTTCTTGATGAATGACTTTCTTTGAAATTGAAGTTGGGTGGCTAGCAAATCTCGATTAGTCGTGACTAGCCGTCGACTAGCCCTCCTAGTCAAGTCGATGACTCTAGTCGGAGGTTGTTCGCACGACTTAATAACAGTGAATTTCAATCACAACAGTTCAACCTATGTTATGATTGCTGCCTCCAACAGACTGATTTATTAGCATTTGGACTTTGTAGCAGTTTTCTCAATGAGTTACTTATGTATATGTGGATTTTGACATGTACAGGGCAGTGGCAAAGCTGTGCTGCTTCGTTGGGTGCATTACAATCATACAATGGAACTTGACAGTCTAAGAGAGGCATTTGACCGAGTTATTGAAAAGCGTGCATTATCTTCTGCTAAGGTTCAGGAAGCTATTGATCAGATAGCGAATGAAGTTGAGCAGGCAACTGTGAAGATGCAGATGATGAATACAGATTCCATGGGCAGTGCTGACCATTCATCCATCCTTGCAGAGCTGAAAGCCAAGCTGAACGAAATGGCACCATTAAACCAACTTGAAGGCTATCAAAAGGAATTGAATGTTGCCCTAAACAAATATCTCAAGCTCCTCGAGAAGTCTTTCAATCCAGACATATCGAAGGCATACAGAAAAGTGGATTTTGAGGTCCATACAATTAACAGCATAATAGCGAATCATTTTTACCGCCAAGGCCTCTTCGATCTTGGGGACTCCTTCATCCATGAGTGTGGTGAATCAGACAGGACTTACTTGAAATTACCATTCAAGGAGATGTATGGGATACTTGAAGCGATGCAAGCTAGAAACCTCGAGCCTGCCCTCAGTTGGGCTGCCAAGAACCATGATCAGCTGTTGCAGAATGGCTCAATGCTTGAGTTGAAGCTTCATCAGCTTCAGTTCCTCGAGATACTCACTAAAGGAAGTAGAGACGAGGCTTTAAAGTATGCAAGGACTCACTTAAAGCCCTTTGCAAACTTGCACAAGCCAGAAATCCAGAAGCTAATGGCCTGCCTTCTCTGGGCTGGCCGGCTCGATCAGTCCCCATACGCTGAGTTCATGTCATCAACGCATTGGGAGAAACTAGCTGAGGAGCTCACCCATCAATTCTGCAGCCTTTTGGGACAGGCTAGCGAGGGCCCACTTGGTGTAGCAATATCAGCTGGTTTTCAAGGACTACCAACCTTGCTGAAGCTAACCACGGTGATGGCTGCCAAAAGCAGGAATGGCAGGCAATGAAGCAACTTCCTGTCCCCATAGATATCGGACCAGAGTTCCAGTACCACTCTGTCTTTGTATGCCCAGTGCTCAGAGAGCAGTCAAGTGATGAGAACCCTCCAATGCTGATGCCTTGCGGCCATGTTGTATCGAAGCAATCGGTAATGAAGCTATCAAAGAGCAGCTCCAGACCTTTCAAGTGCCCATACTGCCCCTCGAGGCTGTTTCTTCGCAGTGCAAGCAGCTCCATTTCTAAATGTTGGTCTTTTCCTGCTCAAATCTGTTTATACATGTGTTTCTTCATGTTTCTGTTGTGCCCATCCAATAACTTGCCTCAGTTGCCTGTAATATAATCCTGTATGTTTAATGAATCCTTTAGTGCTATCTGGATGTTAATCTGTACAGTTGCAAATTCCTGTTTGTTGTTCAAATATCTCTGAGATTACTGAACGCAAGAGTAAGTGTCGCTGGACATTCTGGCAGTTTGGGTCTGTGGGAGCATTTCATGATGTATTGGTATTACAACCATGTAGGTTGGTGACAAAACGTTTTGCTGTCAAGGGCCTTTTGGATTTAGTGTTTTGCCAAATGAAACTGCACATTTATCTGGTCATGGCACTAGTTACCACTATTGACTTGGCTTCTTAATTCATGTGGTTAGTTTATGGCCTTCTCTGAAATTTTTATGCGTCTGTGCTCTTTTTGGCAGCAGCTCCCAAATACCTGAAAGGCTCTTGAAGGAAATCAAAACAAGAAACAAGAAAGGGTTGCGGTTGTTCATCTATTAATTTTCAAATGTGTCAATCCTAACAAGACAAATGTAGATTGAGTCCAGGTATCCTACATTGATTTTGTTACTCTTGAGATATATGTGTTATTTGATGAGTCTTCTTGCTGCTATGTTTTTTCTTTTGGACAATGGGGCGCTGGGAGCCCCAATTTCATTCAAGAAGTCCTCACCAGGTCACAAAGGATAAATAAGCGTTCCAACACATGCAGCAACATAAGCCAGAGAAGATATTCTTGTTTCCTCGCAGAAAAAAAGGAAGATATTCTTGATATTATGCTTATCTTTTCTGACATTTGACTACTGATAGCGTTTTTCATTAAATTGGACCTTGCCTGTTTCTGAAGATAAAACCATGTAAAGTTTTGCAAATTCTTTTCGGACAAAAATGTGTCTCGGTCTATTTCAGATACGGGGAAGAAAGCAAGAGGCCTGTTTAGTTATTCTGATGTTAGTTTCTTTTTTCCTGTGGTTCTTTAACCTTCTGATTACAAAAGAGAAAATTGCACTTTAGGTCCTTGAATTTGCGAGGTTGTGCCACTTAACTTACTGAATTTGTATTTTACTTTTTCAGCCTTCTAAACTTGTGAGGTTGCGCCACTTAACTCTCTGAATTTGTATTTTTATTTCTCAGCTCTCTGAACTTGCGAGGTTATACTACTTAGCTCTATGAACTTGTGTTGAAGTGAAGTTCTCTCTCTCTCACGGTTGACTCAGAGGAGGCAAGGTTGGCGGCAAGCTGCGACGGTGGAGTTTTAGCGAAGATATGAGTACGATGCGTTCCCGGGCCTGAAGAATTCGTTTTTGTCGGCGTGAGGTGACGAAGACGATGAACACGGCCGAAACGAGGCGGCGATGAGTCCATCAGACTCAGAGGGGATGAAGTCATCGGCATCGTATCCGACGAACTTCCCTTCAATGTAAGTTCAGAGAGCTAAGTGGTACAACCTCGCAAGTTCAGTGGATTGAGAAAGTAAAATGCAAGTTCAGAGAGCTAAGTGGTATAATCTCGCAAGTTCAGAAACCTACAGTACAATTTTCTTATTACAAGAACGGGAAACCTAACAGAAGCCAGCTGTTTCTACCGAAACAGCCGATGTAGGAAGCTCTGCAAGAGGTTTAAATGCTTTGGATTGTATGGTCTATATGGTGGTATGCTATATTGTTTAATTTCCCTTTGTAATGAGCTGCTGCCTGTGTTTTGAATTGCTCTGTTTGCATATCCGCTGGCAGTTTCATTTAGAGAGATGGACTTTTATGGTTTTATTGATTTGTGGTCGTTATCAATATTTATTTTGCTATACTCTGACAAACTTAGAGCCTACATAAGGCAATAGATCATGAATACACTACCAGGAATCTTCTGATCTTGATTCGATGTTTATATCGAAGAGTATTTTGGTGATTTTTCTGTACAGCATGACCTTGATCATCAGTTGGTCTCAACTAAACCTATCTACTTACTCTGTTCCATGATACTTCAGATATATGTGATTACAGTTTACTAACCTTTAAAACCCTCTTTAATGGGAATTGACATGATCGATACATGCTGAGTTGCAGACTGGACATTCCTAGCTGCAGTATCGTGGAACTGGAATCCGCTACTCCAGTCAGCTATGGCTTATCACTCCATACTTCCATTTTGAGTAAAATACCTTGTAGGTCTCTAAACTTGTCACTTTGGTTCACTTAGATCCTCGAACTTTGAAACTACAGTTTCGTGTCCTTAAACATGGTTAAGTGGGTCACTACAGGTTCCAAGGACGAAGTCGGATCTGGATTCCGAGAATCCAAATCCTCTGTGAAAACACTGTGCTATTCCCTAGATCAGTAGATAGCACTCACAGACACATTGCTGAATCAATCATACAAGTTGTGAACTAACACAAATATATTACAACACAGAGTAACATAGACCTCAATGGGTCGAGTTTTATAAAAGGGGCCGCACAAGGCCAACTAGATTAGGCCAACTAGATTACATTATATGAAGATAACAATATCTACAGTGGAAGCAAAAGGGGAGGTAGGGCTCATCTTACACGAAAGCGATTGGGTGACCGTGTACGATGAGATATTAACCAAGAGTTGGATAATATCGGTTGTACTGAAAGTACCAAATGTAGTCTACCTAGATAGGCGAGACCTAAGCTACGTAACTAAACTACTCCTTATCATTTCCTTGTCCATCATCTTCTAGGCCTTCGCAGAAAGCGTAGTCTCCTTCGTCTTCATTATCTGAAGGGTTGGAGAGAGGAGCGAGAATGAGCATTACTACTGTGCTCGCGAGCCAACACACAATGCAATAGTATATATGCAAGGTTAAACAAGGATGGCTTGGTTCTTTTATTTACGAAAGCAAGCTTTTCAAATAATCATAATTACAAATCCTACCACTTAGCATTTTAACAAACTGCAGCTTTAATAAAGAGAGTAATGTGCAATTATTAATAACAATAGAGGTTCCATTAGTCTAACTCTACACATGCATCTTTTCAATTGAAGCGCCTCCAGCACACCACCCATCGAGCTCAAGACTCGGGAAAATCCAACACAGGGCTAGGTGAGCCCTTCCACCATTTTCATACCACCCACAAGGTTTTGAAATAGAACTAACTCAAGTTATGATTCCCATATCCGTCTTTGACCGTAGGCACGGTTGTTTAAACAGTTTAGACTCTGTAGAGGTTGCACACTTTACCCACAAGAGATAGTCATACCCGTTACCCTACATGATTCTGTAGTCATGTAGTTGGGCGACCGTCACATTAACCTTTCAAACTACCTTGCCCTTTCCGTAATCTCACCCATATGGGGTTGCGCCCATACGTTGCGCGGGATCGTTGTACACGCAGCGTTAGGTGTAGATTTGGACTACCCACAACGTTGGCAACCTCACCCATTCAAGTTGGATGTACCGCACGCTTGCGCATTTTTCCCTTTCTCCACCGTGTGAGACACATTCAGGGTTTAATAATTTTACTAAGCCAAGTTGCACTTTGCAGACTTGTGGTTGTACTTGTTTAACACGGGTGATCATGACAAGATTAAGTCCTTAGGGTTATCTGAGCGGTTCATTCCACAAACCAACCATCCTCGTGCTCCCTGAGCACCCACCGCCTCACCATCCGCCCAGATAGAATTAGTAATTAGGGTTTTGAGGAGTAAAACCAAATTATTCCAATCTGTTTAGTCAATGGATCACCAATGACTACCCAAATCCATTTTCATGTTTAAAGGATGATGTTTGGGACATTTAATGTCCCGGTACTTAAGTAAGACTAGCATGTCGTTTAAGTACAACCTATAAGCTAGTATTACCATATAGTTACTAGGGTGACAATGGAATAATGGAATCAAATATCAATGGATGGCATACTAATTAATTAATTGACAAATGGGTATTTAACTACCTTAAGCTTTAACATACATTTGATTAAGGAATTAAAGCATGCAATTTTTGGGTATTTTAAATAAATATAATTTGCATAAAATGTAGGCTCAATATGATCAAAGTATTGACTCGCCTTTGGTTAAAGGCAAGGGGATCTTGAGGATCTCCGTCTTCAAATCCTAAGCGGGCAAAAATACTAGGAAAAACACAAAGAAAGAGAGCAAATAAATACACAAGAATACACAAATGAACTTCAAATTGATAAAGTCCTATGCCATTAGCAAGATCTTGATTTAAAATTTTTTTAGAAATTTATTTCATAATTTTTGGAGTTATAACGGAGGAGAAATGAATTTACGAAGATTAAACTGAATTGAAAGAGAGAGAGAGAGAGAGAGAGAGCGAATCAGGTGCACAACACAGTGTCGATCGGGTTCACGCAAGACAAGGGGCGATCGGCTTACTGACAAGGCTTGACGGGGCCCACTAGTAGTGAAAGCAAAGGGAGGGTGGTGGAGTTATGTGCATAGGGGCCTGAGGGTAGTGAGTCAATGGGGGGGTTAAGACACAAATAAACCGGCTAAGCAGTGATTAGGGCTTTAATCTCCGCCATTAAGGCTAATGATGGGGGCGCTGTGCTTGGTTCGAACAGGCCACACACGACGCCTTCGGCGGCGGCCTTGCAGCGTCTTGGCTCAACAAAGATGGCGTCAGGGCTAGGGCGCAGCGTGAGCGACTTGAGCACCTGAGAATGGGAAGCCGTGCGGTGGCGGAGTCTGGTGACAGGTGGCGAGGCTTAAGGGTGGACATCGGCGGTGGCGGGTGGTGAAAAGCACGACGGCTGCTCGGTGATGGTGGAGGAGGTGGTCGATGGCGGCTTGAGTGGGAAGGTGAGCACTGTAGCCCTTGGCAAGGCGGCCAACCAAGCTTGACAGGAGGCCGGAGGAGGCTTGTAGGCGGCAGTCTTTGAAAGCGGCGGTGAGGCGGGAAGAAGGGCGATTGTGGCGGTCAGAGTGACTAATCCCCAAGGAGTTTGAGGAAAGACTCCTAGTGGTGGGGCTCACGGTGACGGGCTCAGCAAGACCTAAGATGGCCGGAGCGGCGAGACAGCGGTGGAGGTGGCGGCGACTCAAAATGGGAGAGCGGCGTTTTGCTTGTGGCTTACCGAAACTCAAGGGGCGTGAGGAGCTCAAGGGGCACAGGAGGCGCTTTATAGGCCATGGAGGAGGAGGAGAGCCAGCGGGAGGAGGTCTTTGGAGTTGTTGAGTCGCAGATCCCGTCGGCATGGGCGGCTTGCGTGGAGGGGATAGGCGAGGAGCAGTGAGGCGCAGCGAGACGAGCGGCGACTTCGGGTGTCCACGCCGACGCAGTGTGCATCGTGCAGTGCGCTAGCTTGCACTCTCTCGAGAGCGAGGACGGCGACGACGCTTGGTGCGGCTCGAGGTGACATGCGCGGCGGTCGAGGCCATGGCGTCTGGGCGACAAGACAAGACGAGGGAGACAAGACTTCGGGGCTACTGACGAGAGCACAACGCTTGATCCGGGAGCTCCAGAGCGGCGAGGACTGTGGCGGCGTGCGCCGCGCGGTGTGTTGAGAGGACAGGGCGAGGAAGGAGGCTCCGTGGTCTTCGATCGCTGCGAGTAGGTGGAGTGGGTGCGGCGCAGGGCATGGGCGCGGCAGGAGCAAGTGGCGGTAGAGGGCGCAGCGACTTAGTGCGGTGGCGCCCCCACGGAGGGAGAGGGCGAGGCGGCATTTGTCTGAGGAAAGATGAGAAGAAGGGATGACCGGGCAGGGGCAGGCCAAGAAGAAAAGGCCAAGGCTCATGGGAGGGGGGAGGTTGGGCAGGCGGGGTTGGTGGAGGAAAAAGCAGTAGGGTGGGTAGGAAGAGATGGGCTTGGCCCAGAGAGAAGATGGGAGAGAAGAGAAGGAGGCCCAACTCAAAATGGCTCGGGATTCAAAAGAGAGGGAAACTCAATCGAATTTGAACTTCAAATGTTACGGACATTACATTTGAAAAACAAACCGAAAAGGAATGAAAGGAAGTTTTTGAAATTAGTTTGGTAATTTGAATTACGGCGAAGAACGAAAACCGAGCGGAAGATACTATCTACTTCGTTCACAAGACGCTTCTGAGACGATTTGTCGGACTTTACCGCTCACATGTACCGATGCCAACGTGTATTCTTTGGGTTGGTTTTTCAATTACTTCCTCGTAGGACATTGATTCCCCTACTCGCATTCTCTAAATCCCTAATGTGACCAAATGGGATGGGCGCTTACGCTTGCAAAAAACCTTGATTTCTTATCCTTTGCATCCCATCCCTTCCATTCACACCACAACCTCCTAACACTTGAGGCGATCGACTAGTTGGAGGTGACTCGGTGATCGACCCTAGGGTGCAGCCATCATCCACAGCTCTTGTTGTGTAGAGGTGAGGTGAGGCCGGGCGGTGATTGGAGTGGCCCACGGCGAACACAGCTCCTGTTGGCTTAGAGCATGTATAATGGGCTTATGTCAGCTGTCTATAGTCGTTGCCACGTAGGATTTTTGCTGACGTGGATGAAAGAGAATGAAGAGAGGAAAGATGCTGTCTAAAATCCTGTAGTCGACTGTATCACAAGAAACAAGAAAAGCATTAAAAGATTGTGTGTTCTATAAAGACAACTAAAAAGACAGCAGCTGTCTGTACCATTATATGAGTTATCTTTAATGTTGTCCAAGGTGAAATGGAGAGTTGCTATAGAAAGCAGCTATCTATAGCAACTCTTGAATTTTCATTTTCTGTACACTTTTGCATTATGATGGGATCCAAGATCTCGCCAATCCTATCAGGAAATGCTGAGTTCACAAAGTTATGAAGGTTCATGCCATTCTTGAATGTCTCATCAGTAGGTTGCTTCCCGGTAAGCATTTCTAACGGAAGAACGCCGAAGCTGTGAACGTCACCTTCAGTAGAGATATTTCCACCCATGCCATACTCTGTAGATTAATTTAACATTTGAAACTTAAGTACTTCAGGAGGTATTGTCACAGTAAGAGAGATCATTAATGTCATACAAAAACCTTTGAAGGAGGACAAAAATAGTAAGTGTTTGCATCATCTGGTGCAATATATCCGATGGATCCTTTAAGTCCAGCCAAGCTGGTAGAACCATTTGTCAGAGAGGAGGAATTAATGCATAAAAATTTTGCTAGCCCGAAGTCGCTGACACAAGCTGTCATGTCATAGTCCAGTAGAACATTTTCTGGCTTCAGGTCACAGTGAACCAATGGACACGCACATTGATTATGAAGGTAATCAATAGCAAATGCTACATCCTGAGCTATGTTCATCCTTTGAGCCAAGGTCAACATTTTTGTCTGGTCATATCCATGTGTTTTTGGATGTAGCCACATGTCTAGGCTGCCATTGGGCATATACTGAAAAATGAGGGCTTTGAACTCTGCCCCAGTAGGATCCATAGTACAGCATGAAGTAATGATTTTGACAAGATTTCGATGACGGATGTTTCTCAGAGCTTCACACTCTGCGATGAAACTTCCAGATGCTCCATGGAAGTTTAGGTTGAACACCTTGATCGCAACTGGGTTCAAATCGAATGCCATTGTGCCCTTGTAAACAGTTCCAAAAGATCCTGAGCCAACCAAGTTTGTAGAAGAGAACCTATTTGTGGCTTTAACAATGTCTTTGTATGACACCTTCCCCTGTTCCCTGAAGTCCAGTAGAGATGGTTGTGTTCTTCTCTTCAAAAGGACAGCGAAGAAACAAGACAGTGATATTGCAGCGATAGCACATAGTGGGATCACTACCTTTAGTGTTAAGGACTTGTGATTTGTTTTGGACTTTTCTGAGCAAAGAGGCAGACCTAGCATCGCTGCCCTAGCACATAACCTATTGTTTCCTTGGACGGACACTTCGCTGGCATTTTTGTTAACTTTCTCGGCTAGTCCCACCTGTCATCCACTCAGTATTCTTAACCACTGTCATTTAGCGTTAACTAAATCCTAATTGATAGTGGGTCCCACCTGTCAGTGAGAGAGATGGAAAGCACCAGAGCTGCGCGCATGGCCGAGCGCCATAGCGAGCTTGCCGCCGGTGAATGGTGCAATGAATGGCGACATTGAGCAGCGGAATGGAAAGAGGAAAGTAGGGCGAAGCTGTGGGTGGTGGTGGCAATGACGGAGATGGCCGGAGGCGGCATTGCGGTAGTGAAAAGTGGCGGAACACCTCGGGTCTACGATGTACTTCGCATAAGAGGCATTCTCCAGGCTAAAGGAGTGGCACACTGGGCTCAGTGAGTCCAGGCTATGCTAATGGACCGGGCGCAAGGACCTAAGGTCACCAGAGGCAAGCCGACAGCATGCAACCACGGCGGCACCATGGTCCATGGGTGGCTAAGAGTGATAGTATACTAGAGGCTCACCCTTGGTGAATTGATGCGCACATGAGATCAGTGGCTCACCACGACCACGAGGGTGAATAAAATGAGACCAGGGAATGGCTGAGGCTGCTTTTCAATGACGAGCATCAGCAACACAGAGGGGGTTCAAGATGGCAGCTTACCACAGCAACAGAGGAGCTACAAGGAGTGTCACATTAGGTCACTAAGGTGAGAGCAAGGAATCGGTCTGAGGCTCACCATTCTTCGAAGGAGAATGAAAATGGCGGCGGCGGCGGCGGCTGTGAGAGAGGAAGATGGCGGCTATCCTCAAATTATTTGCGAATCTGCCTGTATTGAGTGAGGGAATAGCATCAATGGGGTGTGGAACACATTGTGATGCTCTCGGGTAGAGCTCGAACTCACAGGAGCGATGGAAACACGGTGGTCAGATCTGGTGCACGTCGGAGTCGAGGACAAAAGCGAACACGGTCAAGCTACGGGACTCCCGGGGTTGCATTAAGCAAAGGAGGGAGATGAGTGAGGCAAGAGGATCACAATGACGTGAACGTCATGCGTGAGGAAGCTCACTAGAGCGGTAATGGCGCAGAAGTGTGTTCACCGGTGTCGAGAACAACGCAAGCATTCTTGCAAAGCAAGGAGCGATGAAGCTCGGGTTTACATGAAATGGAACGTGGGCGAGCTGAGGATGACACTACACACTCTAGCGCTTAAGTAGCTAGGACAATTGCGTGAGAACAACGGCGAGATGAAAGCGGCCGCGCGAGGTACTCACAGAGTTGCTCTAGTCTCTCTGTTTGTGTGAGAAAAGAGCACCTTCAATGGGGTGGATAGCATGGGCGAGGCTAGCGAAGAAGACAGGAGCAGGTGAGATTGCAAAACAGTGGGCGGTGGTCGAAACCAATGGGCGAGCGGCATGTCATCGCGAGAGGGAGGCGCAGGCTAGAGTAAGTGCGAGGGGAAGATGGGCCAAGGTGGGTTTTGGCCCAAAGTCCGATGGAAATTCAATTTTGCGTTTGAATTTTTTCAAAATTGGCTGAATGATTCCTGAATTTTTGTAATGAGTAATAGGGGCTCAAAATTTATGAAAAGTTTTGTCAGGATTCCTGATCCAATATAGTTTCTTGTGTAATTATTTCAGGATTTAATCTTCTCTATGTTTTTCTCTAAAATTCCTAAAATTGTTGTTTGCATGTGTTTTCACTATTTGATTGATGGAAAAGCTCAACAATTCATGCTAAAATAGTTTTCCATGCAAAAACATGTTCTGAATTATTCTCCTACTTATTTTCATTATACTTTGCCAAAATTAGGATTTTTGGGATGTTATAATTAGTTAGAAGAGGTAAGTTACGATATCCCTTCAGGATATGGTAGGTTCCTAGATAAGTCCCTTTAGGACACATAGCAATTTAGGAAGATGATTCGTATTCGGGAAGGATCGTGTTAGAGTTTGTATTAGTTTAGAAATGTCATGCGTCCACTATGTATTCTCTTTTGCAATCAAGGAAGAAAATCCGAAAACCAACCTTTCTCTCCCTCTCTCTTGCCGGCGGCAATCCCAACCTTATTCTCATGGCTGCAGCCATCACGGTTCCCTTGTCGTGTTATCGAGGTCCTGGACCACATCCGTTACCTCTCACAACTATCCCTTACGATCCAATCCCCTCTCCAACAATCCGGTCCATGACAATGCCTTTATGAATTATGACTGCGATAAGTTTTGGCATTGGTTTGGCAGCAAAATCCCTCCAGAATGTATTGGGGATGGCTGGCTTTCGGCACCAATGTGTCGTTTGATTGTGAAACTGGGCAGTCGATTAGTTGCTAGTTACAGTGGATCCAACAATTTTAATGTCCATTTTATTGCATCATTAACATGGTTATTAAAGCCACGCTTAAGCGGTAAGGCGGTCAAGAGGGGTTAGCCACGGCCTCGCCTTGACGGACGAAGGTATGGATCTGGATCGAAGGGGAGAGGACGAGAGAAGGGGATAGGGAGAGCTAACCTAAGCCACCGTCTTGCTTCCCGTCGTTACTATCGCCATCGCCGTGGTTCTTCCATCAAGTCGTCGTCGTCCACTCCACTTCATCATTTGTGTCATTGTGGTTCTTTGCTCTCCACTCGTTGCCACCACCATGGCCACGAGATTTGGGCCTTAGCTCTCTCTCACACACTCACTCCGCCGCCACCAGTCCGCAACACGTCGTCGTTGCCAGCTGCACCATCACCTCCCAGTTGGCAGCGGCGCAGTGGAAAAGGAGGAGCAAGGAAGAGGCAGTGTTGTGGGAGAGGAGGTGGCGTTGTGGGAGAGGAGGAGCAGGGAGTTAGGGAGGTATGGGCCTGATTAGGCCGGTCCATTGCCTGATATGCTCTTTTTTGTTTCTTTTTTATGTTATTGAGCTAAGATCTTCTATTTATTATTATTTGTTGGATTTCTACATTGCCTAAGGCTAAGAGATATTCCCTATCTCTGATTAGGATATGTGTATGGCGTCGCTTCGCCATGTGCCTTAAACGCTTTGGTGGTAAAAAAGTGGTGAGTCACCTCACCTTGCTTTATCGCTTTAATAACCATGATCAGAGTCATTAACTTTGTAAGTAAGCATGCTTTTGATTACTTTTCTTATAACCTTCTTGAGTTCATATGCCACTTCACCGCAACGGAGTCCTTTTTGTTATGATCCAATCAATCCACTAACAAGTGCTACCATCAAATATGACTATATGAGGTGCTTGTACAAAATCTCCTGGTTCTACTGGGATCTTTGGACCAAGGAGATGCAGCGAATACTTACAAGAACTGTTTCTTTCAGTTATCATTGTTAGCCTCGCCGGCTTCTATGCACACGAATGCCTGGACACACACGAACACCCCAGGGAAACAGAGAGCAACTCGCGAGGTTTTGCGCTGCGATCAAGCTGCAGCTTTTTCCGTTTTCTCCACTTATTATAGCTAGAAAATTTTGGAAACGGTTACAAGTAATGCGGCCAACAAATGCGCCAGGATCTGAAACAGTCGCGCCATCCCATGACCTGGTGATCGTCTTGGCCACTAACACACGCACACACACAACACAATTACATGCACGTCATTATGTCTACCATGCATAATAATACAATGCTAATGCACTAATTAACAAGAAAAGTAACGTGCAAAGCTACGAAATAGGGTGCGACAAGATTACTTAACAATCATCTGGTAGGTCCCTATGTAAGTATACTATTCAGAATTACATCCATCATGTACGGAAGAAGTGTGGTAGTACATTAAGTGATTTCTACTTAAACCCAATGCTTGCTTTTCATCCCCAACCATTTAGGTTTGAAATGAACTGTTGATTGCATGGATTTCTGTTGAGACAAGCCCCATTCCTGGTCGGTCTTTCGGCGATTCCAGGGAGCACAGAAGGCCTACCTTAATCAGAGGGATGATGCAACAAGGCATCGTAAGGACCGCTTGATTTTCATTTTCTGTACACTCTTGCATTATGATGGGATCCAAGATCTCGCCAATCCTATCAGGAAATGCTGAGTTCACAAAGTTGTGAAGGTTCATGCCATTCTTGAATGTCTCATCCGTAGGTCTCTTCCCAGTAAGCATTTCTAACAGAAGAACGCCGAAGCTGTGAACGTCGCCTTCAGTAGAGATATTTCCACCCATGCCATACTCTGCAGATTAATTTAACATTTGAAACTTAAGTACTTCAGGAGGTATTGTCACAGTAAGAGAGATCATTAATGTCATACAAGAACCTTTGAAGGAGAACAAAAATAGTAAGTGTTTGCATCACCTGGTGCAATATATCCAATGGATCCTTTAAGTCCAGCCAAGCTGGTAGAACCATTTGTCAGAGAGGAGGAATTAATGCACAAAAATTTTGCTAGCCCGAAGTCGCTGACACAAGCAGTCATGTCATAGTCCAGTAGAACATTTTCTGGCTTCAGGTCACAGTGAACCAATGGACACGCACATTGATTATGAAGGTAATCAATAGCAAATGCTACATCCTGAGCTATGTTTATCCTTTGGGCCAAGGTCAACATTTTTGTCTGGTCATATCCATGTGTTTTTGGATGTAGCCACATGTCTAGGCTGCCACTGGGCATATACTGAAAAATGAGGGCTTTGAACTCTGCCCCAGTAGGATCCATAGTACAGCATGAAGTAATGATTTTGACAAGATTTCGATGACGGATGTTTCTCAGAGCTTCACACTCTGCGATGAAACTTCCAGATGCTCCATGGAAGTTTAGGTTGAACACCTTGATCGCAACTGGGTTCAAATCGAATGCCATTGTGCCCTTGTAAACAGTTCCAAAAGATCCTGAGCCAAGCAAGTTTGTAGAAGAGAACCTATTTGTGGCTTTAACAATGTCTTTGTATGACACCTTCCCCTGTTCCCTGAAGTCCAGTAGAGATGGTTGTGTTCTTCTCTTCAAAAGGACAGCGAAGAAACAAGACAGTGATATTGCAGCGATAGCACATAGTGGGATCACTACCTTTAGTGTTAAGGACTTGTGATTTGTTTTGGACTTTTCTGAGCAAAGAGGCAGACCTAGCATCGCTGCCCTAGCACATAACCTATTGTTTCCTTGGACGGACACTTCGCTGGCATTTGCAAAGACACCAGTTGCCGGTATTGCTCCACTGAAATCATTGAAGGACAGATTGAGGTACTGTAAAGAAGTGAAAGATGTGAACAACTCTGGAATTTCTCCAGAGAGATTGTTCCGAGAAAGATCCATCTGTATGATGCCCCTCAAGTTCTTGAATGATTGTGGAATGCTTCCTTCAAATAAGTTGCCTTCCATGTAGAGTGACTCCAGTACAATACACTGGCCTAGAGCAGACGGAATTATGCCAGTCAACCTGTTGTTGGAGACACTAAGAAGGCCAAGATTGATGAGTCCTACTTCTTGCGGTATGTGCCCAGTAAGGTTATTGTGTGATAAATCCAAACCTTGAGAGAGTGAAGAAATTTTTAAGAGCTCACTCGGTATGCTTCCTTCCAGAGAGTTGTAGGAAAGGTTTAGCATCAGTAAATTTTTGCAGTTCCCTAAACTTTTAGGTATACTTCCTGTCAACTCATTTTCTCGTATATATAGTTCATTTAATTGTTGAAGGTTTCCAAAAGTATCTGGAATGGTGCCTGATAACTTATTCTTTGATAGACCTAGGACGGTCATGTTGCTAAGTGTTCCTATAACAGGTGGTATGCTTCCAGCGAACATGTTTTCATACAGTAGAAGAACAGTGAGTCCCTTAAGGTTCCCTATTTCTGGCGGTATGGTTCCTGATATCCTATTCGAGTTTAGCCATAATGTGTCAAGTTTTGTAGAAAGATTTCCAATTGAACTTGGCAGGTTACCTTCAAAGTCATTTGATCTTAGACACAACCTGGCTAGTTGGGTGCAACCAGTCAGAGAGGATAGGAAGGCCCAATCTCCAGCTTGAAGGTTGTTAATGCTGAGATCTACATCGGTCAAATTTCTTAAGGGCCCTAACAGTGGTATTCTTCCAGAAAACGAGTTCATGGCAAGATAAAGAACCTCGATGCTTGAAGCATTTGACAGTGAAACTGGGATTGGCCCTTCAAATTGGTTATCCACCAAGGCTAGCTTTTGAATGTTTGGAAGTGAGTTGCCAATGTCATCTGGCAATCTCCCAATGAGTAAGTTAATACCGATGTCGAGATTGACCAGTGTGGTGATATTATAAAGAGACGGTGGAACTAGTCCAGACAGGTTATTCGTGGATAGTACTAGCTCTAGTAGCGTTTGAATATTGCTCAGTGTCTCCGGGATGCTTCCGACCAAGTTATTCTCGGCAAGAATGAGATGAGAGAGTGAAGAAAGGTTCCCTAGTGACAGCGGAATGGTTCCTGAGAGGCCGTTTCTGCTGAGATCAAGATACTTAAGTGATGAAACCATCTTTGTGATTGGTGGTATGGTTCCAGTGAAATTGTTTTGGCTAAGCTGAAGTACTTCTAGTGATGAACTATTAGCTAAGAAATCTGGAATCTGACCTGTGAGGCCATTCCTTGATAAATCAACATGCACGAGAGATGGAATACTACCTAACGAGTTGGGGACATCTCCGTTGAGAGAATTGGTGCTGAGGTTGAGGTAGCGGAGCCGTCGTAGCCACCTGAGCTCTGTAGGAATCACGCCGCGGAGGCCGTTGTTGGGGAGATTTATCTTGTCAAGAAAGGTGAGGTTGGCCAAGCAAGGGGAGATGATGCCTGAGAGTTTTGCATCCTCCAGGTCCAGTGACGTGACACGGGAAGGTTGCCTGTTTCTGCTGCAAGTAACCCCGTGCCAGTCACAGACGGCAACCGAAGCGTTGCTCCATGAGGCCAGCAATCCGGCGGGGTCGGAGAGCTGGGACTTGATGCAGAGGAGAGCCTGGCGATCCGCATCCGCTTCAGCACGCAGCAGAGTTGTTGTGTGGTCTTTGAATGAAACTGCCGATGTGGAGTATTTTGAAGGTGTGAAGGCGACGAGGCATGAAAGGAAGAAGCAGACATGGAGGATTGAAGGAACCATGTTTTCTTTTCTGTTTGTGTGTTCTGCCGGTTTCAATATGCTACTGATGTATGAGTGAAAATCTTTTTCCCTCGGCGTCCTATATTATAGGCCGATCGATGGACAATGTCGAGGTGTGAACCTGGACCGCTCTGTTGTCCAACAGAGTTGTGTGGGTTGTGGAAATTTGGACGATAGACTGAGGAGAAAGAGGTGTGAACATTAACTGCTCAGAAAGTTGGCTAGCAGACTGAGGATGATGCGAAGCTTGCTTCGCAGTGGGATAACTGTGGACTTTTCGGGAATAATGGTTATGCGTCTTCTATAGGATCGCACGCCTCTTTATTTATAGTCGTAAAGTAGAGTCCAACTCAAATAAAATTCATTATTTAAATCTTACACGAATTTTTCAATACTCCCCTTAAAGATGAGCCAAATATATCAATCATACATATCTTGTTACATATTAGAGTACTCTCACTAGGACCTAATCTTTTAGTAAAACAGTCAGCCAACTGTTCACCAGAGATATATTTCAACTTTAATATTCTGTCATCGAGCTTTTCCTTGATGAAAATCTATTAATCTCAACGTGCTTGGTACGATCTTGCTGAACTGAGTTGTTAGTAATGTTGATTATAGATTTATTGTCACAATACAACACCAAGATATTATTTCTTCATATTCGAACCTGGACTGCTCTGTTGTCCAACAGAGCTGTGTGGGTTGTGGAAATTTGGACGATAGACTGAGGAGAAAGAGGTGTGAAGTTGGCTAGCAGACTGAGGATGTTGTGAAGCTTGCTTTGCAATGGGATAACTATCCGCGTGCAGAAGGCCAGACGGCATAGTTTAAAGGGATTAGGTATTAGATGAGGAGATAGACTTATGTTGGAAAGAGAACTAGAAAGTTTGAGAGATAGTAACTAAAGGAGAGAATATTTCTTTTTGCTTTCCTTCCTTCCCAAAAGATTACAATGCCTATTCATTATATAGGATTTCTGACTTGATTCCAAAAATATAAATTCCTAATACAACTAGAACTTTTTTACTAGAATTCCCAATACAATTAAAACTATCATACTTTACTTACTCTTAAGACTAGGATTCCTAATATAATTTGCACTTTTCACGCTAGGACTATTAATACAATAAGAACCTACTTTTCTTGACCCTTAGACTACAACAGAGGGAGTTTTTGGCTAATCTAGCGCGCTTTCATTCCGTATTTGCAAATCTAACATGGGCAAACCGTACTTGCAAAAATGACACCATTGGCGCACGGCCACTGCGCGCCAACGCGGGAGGGGTTACCGCCTAGTCTTGGCGCACACCCACCATGCGCCAACGCCGTTGTCTCCGCCACGTGTCCCCGCCGACCTACCCTCGCCGCCATGTCACGCCGCTGGCACACGGTGGCCATGCGCTAGCCGTTGGCGCATGGTCACCATGCGCCAGCCAATTAGTTGGGCTAATTAGTAGTTAGGTTAGTTAGGTAATTAGTTACGTTGGTTAGGTTAGTTAGGGTTTGAAATTTGGAGGAATTTTAAAATATAGCAAATGAGTTTAAAAAATTATAAAAAAATTTTGGAGCCTCCTGACACCGTGTACTTGCTTGTGTAAATTTTCCATAATTTTATTCGTTGAAAATTTTTATTGCTATTTTGTATAAGTGTCCTGCTCGTACAAATCAATAAATGTAGAAAATAAGCCCCAAAAATTATGAAATTTATTTTGAAGGCTCCTCACGTAGTGGACTTAATTGTGTAATGTTTTGGCAATTTTATATGTGTTCTGGTATTGTCTCGAAAATTTAGGAATTAGTTCACGAAAAATTCGATTTTAGGTTTCGAAAATTAGGGTTTCATGATTTCATGTGACTTGGAATATATATATATAAAAGTTGTATTGCAACTCCATTGGAGATATCGATATACAATATGACGCTAGAGTACACAAGTAACAACTAAAATACACGTACAAATATAGTCAAACAAAATCGCATAACATGCGATACTATATGGCTCACTCGTCAGAGCCACTACTCTCTACCTGCTGCGGCTGTGTCCGTGTGTGCGGCCTTATTTTGCGCCGAGCATGACCCGTGGAATATGTCCACCGGTACGGAGAACGTATGTCGGTTCGGAGGGGCACAGAGATCGTTGAGGCGGAGGTGGACCAGTAGGCTGACTCACTACTACAAAAAGGCTAATACTGGACGCCTCATCATAGACGATTGACCAAAACCATCTGTATTACATGCAATTACAGACGGTTTTGGTTTAGAGACCGTCTGTGTTACTGGCTGCGCTAAAAACCGTCTGTGAAGAGGTAATATCACAGATAGTTCATAGCTAAAACCGTCTGTAAAACATCACAGACGGTTCTTGTTAATAACCATCTGTGATAATTCTACATATCACGCGATATTCAACAAAGAACTGTCGTGAAACATCACAGATGGTTCTTAACAATAACCGTCTATGATATTACTACATATCACGACGGTTTTTGTTATAACCGTCGTGATAATATCGCTCTGACTCCGGTTGAAGCTGATGAGTTTCTTCGTCGCCGTCGTCTCTTCGTCGCATCCGCTTGACCAAGCCGAGACCCTCAAGCAAGGAAGAGAGCCTCTGGGCTCAATTCTTCTTAGTTCAACGATCCGAGGGTCTTGGAGACACTCGAATGAGCGATCAGATGGGTGGGCGCATTTCGTTCGTTGATGATCGAGAACCGTCCGATCTTGGCGCAATGCGCTTATGAAGTATTGAAGGCGGAGATACCAGCCTACCTCGCCACTAGAAAAGCTTTGTTTATTTATAGGTTTCTACTTTTTTAAATCTTTTTTGTAGCGATTGGCCTATTTGTTTGGCCATATGAAAATTCAAAATGAAAAAAAAAGTTTGGAGCTGAAGTTACTATATTAATTATATGTTGAATTATTACTATATATATATATCGAGAGCGGTTTAGTGGAACAAATTATATATATATATATATATATATAGTTAAAGCAAATTTTCATTGATTTAAATGAAAAAATTGACATATAAACATGTAATTTCTTTATGTCATGTAAGTGTATATACAAGATAAATATACTTGACAAAAAAACCATTTCACAGACGGTTGTATTATGGAACCGTCGGTGATATCTTGACATATCCTGACGGTTCCATTATGGAACCGTCTGTGATAATTATCGCTGACGGTTCCATAATAGAACTGTGCGTGATAAGTCTCTTTATTAGTAGGAGCCCGGCCGCTAGGGTTTGCGCCCGCCCTAACTCGTCACTCCTCAGCGCATTTACTCTCGTCTGTTCCCCTCGACGCCGCCACCCGACCCCGTCGCCGTCGCCGCCGGTTGTGACACCACTCGCCTTTGCATAATACACTCGTGCGATAGTAGTGTCTTCTTGCAGATTTGGTCGTGCCACAACTACTGATGACGCCGCCACCCAAGCCACTGGCTTGGCTCAGCGTGTCGCTTTCTTGCCATGTCTTGGTTCTCTGCTTTCGGCCTCCTGCGCTCGGGCCGTGGTCCCCGGCTTTGCTTTCCCCATCCTCCTCTATTCTCCTCTAAATCTGTTAGCTTAATGTCTTTTGTTGAGTTTGATTTTATGCTTGAGCCTTAAGTTGTGTCCTGATGTTTGTGTGATTTATGCAAGGTGAAGGAGATGGATGAGGGTTGTCTTTGGTGGTGGGGTCACCGCCATGGTTCTTATTTATCTTGAGGTATCACCCTACCTTACTCTGTGATGTAATGATGTTAATAGTCTTATCTGAAATTGAATTGATAATTAGTTCATATTAATAGTCCCTTGCTCTGTGATGTAATGATGTTAATAGTCTTATGCTGAAATTGAATTGATAATTAGTTCATGTTAATAGTCCCTTGCTCTATGATGTAAACCGAGGGCTATTGGTGTATGTGCATTCATGCATCTTGCTTAGTTCATCTTTGTGGGTTGATTGACAAAAATGAATGGGGCAAAATGGTGGGTTGGGTTAATGTTCTCTAATGGGTACCGAGGATTATTGATCTTGGGTTCTTTGTGCTTGGTTAGCTTACATGGGATCGATGTGGTTCGGATGGGGCTTGGCTGCAATTAACTTTTCATATTTGTGTCCCAGGTCAAGTTCTCCTCCCTTGCGTCCCAGGTACGTATACGTCCTACCATTCTATTCCTCATCTCTTCTCATATTTGTGTCCAATGGTTAGTTGTTGATACATGAAGCCACTTGGCTTCATGTATCAGCAACCAGCCATTTCTTGATGTCAAGTCCAATTACCTATCGACGACATCCAGGGTAATTGTATGTCCACGTGCCTTCTCTTGCAGCCTCACTTCATGAATTTGCGAGGCTCGATGAGAGGTTACCGTGGCGGTATGTCATGCTCCCTCACGACCCCTGAAAGTGGTGGAGACTACAAACGATATATATATATATATATATATATATATATATATATATATATATATATATATATATCACAAGTAGCCATTACTTGGATGTATTATTTATATATCACAGACGGTTAGTGTTACGAACCGTGCATGATAGATAATTATCACAGACGGTTACGAGCACGAACCGTGCGTGATAATCATACATCACGAGCGGTTACGAGTTAATAACCGTGCGTGATAGCATGCATCACGAGATGGTTCGAAAACTTTACGTGATGACCTCGTGTCATCATCGACCCATAAACTCGAGCGGCTCACAAAACCGTGCGTGATGACGTTTTTGAACCGTCTGTGAAGGCCTTTTCTGTAGTAGTGTAGAGCAGAATCTGGTAGGCGTACATGTCGTCGTGATGAGCCATGCTGACCTAGGGGACACCTCTGAAGAATTCATCCACGACGGAGGCTATAAAACCACTGGGAACGATGCACGCAACTCGATTCGCGGATGACCTCTCGGCCTAGGGGCGTCAGGGTTGCCGCGTACCCAGAGGAGCTTTGGCCTTGGACGTACGGTGGGGCAGCGAACCCGAAGGAGCTCTGCCCTTGAATGTACGGTGGGGCAGCGAACCCAGAGGAGCTCTACTGTGCGTACCCTAGAAACCCTAGCTACCATTGTCTATACCCTAGAGCCGTGTACTGCTCCCTAGCAGGAGCTGGGAGGCATGTATCCTCATCATCGACGGCGTGGTAGCCGTCACCCCACGGCAAAGCAAGGTCGCAAGATGAAACGATGTCAGTACAAATAAACACTCTGGACGTAAACTAAGAATCTCGTACCTCCCGGATGTGCAGTGTAGATGACCGAGGGGGTGCGCCAGTCTATGTACCGGGTCCGGACGATAGAAGTGATTCATCTCAACGGACCTCTGACGGAGAACGACATGATATTAGCGGAATGTAAGGCATAACCAAAAAAACTGAACGTAAGTTTGTACATAGTGACTTACCTCCACGCCGACCTAGCCCGCGGATGACCGACGGGGAACGCTACAACACTTGTCGGACTCGCTAGGTCATGGTGACCTAGCGGGTGAGCACGCTCCCCCCCCACTTCGTGCCCGATACACAGGACGTCGTCCGTCAAACGACTGTAGCTCAAGTTCTTTATTATCTTCTTCATCTCCGTTGAGATGTGCTTCAAAAATTTTTTATATCCCGCTGGGGTTCTATCTGGGCTATGGAGGGTGTCCTCCAATGTGCTCTGGATGCGCTGCGCTCGCTCCAACTATAGTGACATACGTAATAGGTTCATTAACAAAAAGTACAAATATCGTCAATGAAACGACCAAAGGTTGTAAGTGTCGTACGGTGTCGTCACGCCGCGAAGCGCTGTGATGGTCATACGTGTGGCAGAGGCTCTCGTGGTGCGTCTGTGATGTCACCCGGTCCGTGTGCTCTGGTGGAGGAATGGTGAGTCCTGCGCGCGTCCGTGGCACATACCACTCCAAGTACGCACCATATGTCTCAAGGTCGTACGGATGCGACTCAGTCCTGACATCTATGTGCGTCATGTCCATCCATGCTGTAGTCCACTCCTGCTGGACCGAGCGCCAGTCCTGAGTATGCCCATCCGCCCTCGATTGTCTGCGTTTCTGGAAGGATTGATGTTAGAAAAGAAGACGTAAGGAGTGTAAACATTAATCGGATGAAGTTTGACTCACAGGTGTACGGCTACATTGCAGAGCCTCTGCCGTGTCGAGGGCATGACACGGTACTTACCCAAGCCAGACACGCTACCGCGCACACGTAAGGCTCCACCATATGTGTGAACACTAGGTGGCAGGTCGTTGTCCACAATCCTCTACCCTGCATGCATTGCACAGACGGCCGTCTTGGCGCTACTACGCCAGTGAAAATCGAGATACCATGGACACCAGATGATGTCGCTCTCGTACAACGACTCGAACTCATTGTGGTACAACGAGTATCACCTCGCCGGTCTTCCGCTAGCCCAGCGCAGATGGGCAGCAATCCATTGTAAGCCCATGGTGGACCCATCTACCTGGTCATGTGGAATAGGGTAGGGGTGCGCCACTATCTCGATGATCGGCCGCCCAACAGGGAAGTTCTCCCAACTCCACAGCTATAGGAGCACGTAGCAGACGACTAGGTTAGTACTAGCGGTGCTGCGCCGTCAAGCGTCACACAACCCCCGGTATGTGGCGCAAAGGACGGCTGATCCCTAGCTATACTAAGGCATCGGCCCAGCCCCCACGTCAACCGAAGACTCAGCAACGTGAATGAAGCTAGGGTTCAAAAAATCGTCCTTTGTGGTTGGAAACATGACCCAACCAAAGAGCTGGAGAAGGTAAGCAACGAGGTGCGTCCTAACAATCTCGTGAGGTGCACCCTGCGGGCATTCACTGAACTGCCTGAACCAAGCCCGGGGGACACCACGTGCACCCTCCGGTAGAGGTTGGTGAATCATTTGCTCTAGCTCGGCCTTCGATCCGCTTTTGGAGGCCCGAACAAGCAAACCTCGGATCGGGAGATCGATCAAGAACGAGACGTCCTGCAGGTTGACCGTCATCTCACCCCACCAAAAGTGGAAGGTGTACATCTCAGGCTTCCACTTGTCCACAAGTGCCGACAGTAGGCTAGCGTCTAGAGTGAACTGGCGTCCGATGGAGACCATCTTCGCAAGGGGCAACAAGCCCATGTCCTAGAGGATCAGGACGTAGCGATCGTCGATGCCAGCCAGCCCTCCCTTGCGCGCCCGAAGCGGAGGGCCATCTGCGTCAGCGGTGAGCCACAGCTTACACCGGTGGTCCTCATCGTAGAAGTGTTCTAGAAGCGCCGGTAGAGACATGACTTGCAACACATGGAATAGAGGGAACATTAGTGAGAAGGTGGCTAATAAACATAAAAGATTGTAAATTAATTGCAGAGTAGTTTTCCTGGGGTGATAAGCTACATGATAAACTAGCTTAATTAGATTATGCTCCTCTATTCTTCGATGAATGCATTTCTTATTATTTGATTTCGCTTTATGACCAAACTAACACTACAAATTAATGTACACTACTTTATTAATTAATTACTACTAATTATTTTGTAAATAATAAACACTGTAAATTAAAAATTACGACCAAACTACCTACGAATGACGGTGGTTAATAACGCTGAAATGTACGAAAAAATATAATCGACAGAGCAAGAGAACGAGCGATTGTGAAATGAAATGAACGAGCGGAAGAGTGAGCGAGCGATCGCGAAATAAATGAATGAATAAAAGCGAAGCGGCGACTCTGAAATGAAATCGCACTTGCTTCCTCTAATTTATAGCGGCTGCTTGAAGGGAATCCTTACCCCGCGCGCGCTAATTAAGCCATGCATTTCAGGGGACCAACATTTGATGGATGAGACAAGGAGGTGATAGGATGACGAGTGATTCTTGCTTTTGGTGGAAAAGTAAGGCAAATAGAGGGAATGCTTCATTTAGATGTTTAGGCAATCAATAGATGACATGGTTTGATGTTGATTCGTATAAACAGAACACTTATATGAAATAGCGATATAACGATAAAAATATAGAACGAATAAAATTATGAAAAATTTATACAAGAAAGTACAAGGTGTCGTGAGGATCCACAAAAAATTTCATAATTTTTTGGACTTATTTGCCATATTTTAAAATTCTTCCAAATTTTAGCCTAACACTAACCCTAACCCTAACTAACCTAACTAAGGGCGTGCGCCAAGACGAGGTGGTAGCCCCTCCTGCATTGGCGCATGGCCATCGTGCGCTAACGGTAATATTTTTGCAAATACGGTTTGCCCGTGGTTAGATATGCAAATACAGGATAAAAACGCGCTAGATTAGCCAAAATAAATTCCAATAGAGGAGGACAAAGACCGACGCGATTTAGTAACCACGACAAGTTCTCTGACTTGTAGTTTCTTGCTTTGCACATCATTCAACATATTCTTGTAGTTTCTTGCTTTATAGGTCATTCAACATAGTTTAGTCCTTTGTAAGTACTTTCTATTCAAGCATTTACACTGACTAAGATGCTTTACATTTGTCTAGGGAGCTAGAGGAAAAGAAGAGCAGAAATTGTTGAGGAACCATCGCTGACGAGTCTAGTCCGAGCAATTACCTCATAGACAAACTCAGAATCGTAAGAACAATGTAAGAACACAAAAACAAAATAGTAGATTGAACATAGAGATATGAGGGGACTTGGACTTCTCTTTATTGGTCTTCTATGAAACTATATACAATGGTTGGGGTCCCCTCATTAGTCACATCCCAGTTAATAAAGAGAATTACTATGCATCCATCTCATGAGCATGCATTATTGTTTTTAAGCATTTGCATTATATTGCACTTGGAAAATCTTAAACAAAGATAAAACCTACAACTCAATTAGAAGCTCCAAAAGAAAAAACAAGGACAAAAACTCTTGTTCATTTTCTGGAAATAATTTATTCAAATTCTAGAACAATTATAAACAATTAATATAATTTTCCCCAAATTGTTGGGACTGGTTTTAAACCTAAGAAAATTCAAACACAACTTATTGACCTACATTGAGTTTGAATTTAAATTATACACATTATATCATGAACAGTAAGGTTCAATAATTTTTGTGAATACTAGACCTTCCCAGGAACCTCTGTGATTTATTTCACATTTTTAGGAAATTTATTTCTATTTTTAGCACCTTGGTCAAAGAGGAGAAACCATTTTATTTCTCAGTCAAACCCTTAGACCCAACCAGCCGCACTATTCCTTGGGTTCGAGTCCGACCCGGTGAGCTGGCTTGACCCAACCCCCTAGCTACACCAAGACGTGAACCGTCCGTCGAACTCAACGGCCCGGATCGTGTACCCTTCAAACCAGATCCGATCGTTTCTCTTAATCCTAGCCGTCGATCCAGATCCAACGGTCCGCGCCAACCCACTTACATGGACTCGCGCGTGCACCATTGAGTCTCTGGCAATGTGGGTCCGCGTTGTCAGCTTCATCCCGACCTCGCCACAGAGCTCCACGCCACGCGCCGAAGCTTCTCCGCCAGCGCACAAAATGGCTCCAAGGACGTCGTCAATCCGCCGCTACCGTTGGCCACTTCGGAGCATTCTCCACTTGACGCCGCCTTCATTGCCGTCATCTCTCAAGCATAATACCCCTTCGAACCCTGGTTTTCCTTCACTTCTCCTCTTTTTGGTCGAGGAGGAGGATGCTCTCGTCGCATCTCTCGGGTAAGCTTACGTAACACCCAGCCCAACAAAGGCCTAGGATGCTACTAAAAATAATAATTTAAAACATATACAAACTAAAACTTCATACAAAAATTAGTGAGAACCTCCTTTGTATAACTAAGTATCTGGGAGGTTCCGTCGATGCATAATTTATTATCAATATCTCAATATCTAAAATCCATCAAGCAACCATAGTGAATCTATTCAGCTAAAGCATAAGTAAGCATAATCAAGATTTACCACCCTCATTATTACAAATAGTTCAATGCATTCAAGCATAACCAAAATTATTCCTAGCGGTTTGCTTTTGTTAAGGTATGAACTAATGATGTTCATCTCTAAAGAGCGTGTGGTAGTGAGTGCATCCTTAGTAAATCCTACTCCCTCCCATGTATGCCGTTCTTGCAAGAAGTACCTAAAAACACAAAAAAACAAGAGATGAGCCCAATGACTCAAAGAAGTATAATAAAAGGCATCAACAATGAACAACCATGTAAATCAGCATTTAAACCTCTCAATTTCACATATCAACTATCTTACACATGCATGTATGCAATATGCTCAAAAGACAATTCTCTTCCTTGTCTTTCCTTTTGCATTTTACCGTAATGCAAAGTGCGCATCCGTCGATGCACACCCATGCTGTACCATCTGATGCAGGGGACCATTGCCCATACGCCACGCAGCGTATGGGGACCCTAAGCCCATGCTCTTCAAGCATGGGGACCTTTAACCCGTCATCAACATGACGGGGACCTCAAGAGATGCTTGGTCATCACGTGACCAAGACTTCAATAATTCAGCATGATGCATATGTAAGAACTCTCAAAATTATCACAACATGCATCCACATCAATATTTCATATGAATATCCTATTCATAAAGCTCATCAACATAGAACTCACAAATTATCAGATATCCATGATTAACATGTAAATCACAACTCTAGCAACCATGAACATTATCAAACATGCCATCATCACGATCATGAACACACAATGCTAATCAGCAATATCTATTATAACCGTCATTATACTTGCCTTAACTGCGAGAGAGTGAAGGATGCGCCGAAGGTGCCGCCCCCGGGACCCGTCCACCACCTGAGTAATTAATATAATGCATACTAAGATAGCAGTAGCGGAACAAACCAAAGCATACAACAACAATCGCTAACTTGAAGATCGTCTAACTCGATCCCAACCCCAAATCCTACACGTCGATCTGTCCCCTCGGTGGACTGTCAACTTCTAAAATTCATATCTATTGATCCAGAAGTCCAATTAAAGTTTTCTTAGACTTTATGGAAAGGTAATTAAATTATCCAACTAAGTCTAGTTGGTGAACCTCTCTGAATCGGCCAAATAATACCCCTACCAAGCCAGTTAATCAAACATCGATTTCCCGTTAGGCTCTCTGGACAGAGCACTAAAAATGCCATAACTTTCAGTACGTGTATCCAAATCCCATGTTCTTGAGCTTTCTGAAAAGCTGAGGCACTGATCTACAACTTTGGTTATACTGAGCTTCTCTGATTTCCCATTTAACTAGTCATTTAAACCAGATTACTAAAACCTATCAGAACACCGACGATTCTGCAGAACAGTCCCACTAATAAAATCATAACTTCTGCTACAGGGGTCCAAATTACATGTTCTAGCCCTTCGTAGAAAGATGGCGACGTCCTATACAATATCCTAAGAGACGTCCTGGACCAATTCTGCCATCTACTGCCCTATGAAGCCAAACTACAGAACATCAATTATCACGTCGGGTTCTCTGGACAGTTCACTAAAATTATCATAACTTTTGCTACGAAGGTCCAATCCTTACGTTCTTTAGCTTTCTGGAAAGGTGAGAAATTACCCATCTTTTTCATTATAACGAGATCCTCTAATTTCGTATTTAACTAATATATTAACTCAAATTTCTACAGACTGTTTGAATGCCGACAGATTATCAGGACAGCGACACTAGAAAATTCATATCTCCCTGACCGTTAATCGGATTTGGGCGTTCTTAGCGGCCACGTAAAGCTAAGGACATGACGCAAATATCTCTAAGAGAGTGGATCCCCAGATTCTGCTTCTAAATACATGAAAACTGTCGCGCAAGGTTCTGGACAGAACCGATCTAATTCCATAGAACAACCGATTTTACTAACGCAAGCGAATTAGCATCTAAAACGAAACCAACAGCGAAGAAACCCATCGTTACCCTTGGAGAACTGATGTAGATCACGAAGAACACCACGCGATCCCGCTTCCCCTCCCTTCTCTCCTTCCTTCTTCCTTTCTCTTCCTTGGTCGGCAGCACCCGAGGAGGCTTCTCCCTTCCTCCTTCTTGGCCGGCAGCGAAAGCTAGGGGTGGGAGGGTACTGTAGCACAAAATGGTACTGTAGCACGATGGCGGTACTGTAGCCGTGCTACTGTAGCAACCCTAGGGTTGCCCCCTCTCCTTCTTATGTGGCCAACTACCTCTTCCCCTTGGGCCTAAATGCTGTGGGCTAGAAGCCCACAGCCCAGGTTGTCCAAATTATGCGTAAACCCCCCTCTCATCTCCTATTAAAACACTTCCCTAATTGGTCATTCTCTCTAATTTATTTCTTCTCTCTCGAATACATTTGGGGTATTACATTCTACCCTCCTTAAGCGGAATTAGGCCAAATTCTAATCACGCTTTCGCCAAAGAATAGCTTATTAACATTACCACGTACCTGCTGTGAACAATTCCAGATACTGCTCGCGCATGCAAGACTCCAATTCACAAGTTGCTTCCCTCTCGGACTTATGGGATCACATCACCTTGACGGATACCAATGTCTTACACCTCAACATTAGTCTCGACCTTTATAGATACACTCAAGACACGGGACTCAAAGATAAGGTCTTACTTGTTGGCCAACACTCTAACAAAACTCAAGTTTCGAACCTCTCATGTACTCACTCAGCAACGGAATATACAAGACATTGCATATTCAGCGCATGCACTCGAGACGGTCCTAGCGATTCGCCAATCTACAAATCTCTGTAACTATCGAACCTATCCAACACACCTTTGGTTAAACTTCCTTTTGGCAATCAATTACACCGTCGCACCAAACACATGGGACTCTTGTTCCAACTCTCAGTCGAGCACTTTACCTATGCAAGCAGCATCTCCTTTAACAAGGGATACACAAAGAAGTCGCCTTCCAACTCACTTATCTGAAGAACTAAACTGGAAACAAAAGAGTCATAATGCATCCAACTCAAAACCATCTTCCCTTAGAAGAGCCCAATCCAAAATCAATGGATTTATCAGGAAAACTTTTCCACTTTTCAAGTAGGCAGTTTAGAAATAAATGCCACATAAGCCAAAAGCGAAATCACTCGAATAACCAGATTAACCATTTTTTTTCTTAACTAGAAAGAACCACATATACCGACAAGAACCAACTCAATTTGTAATTGATAGTTGTAAACACATAGTTCAAATAAGAACTAAGAGAATATCTCACTATCCAAGATCACACCCTTTTTCCACAATCTTTACATTAAGAATTTAACTTTCTCTTAAACCATAGGATCCCAAATCATCGCATAACATATTAACTCATTTATCTTAAATTGGCAACCTCAAAGCTATGTTAAATCGAACATAAAATCCACACTTATAAAGGGAGATTCTTCCAATTCACAATATCACACTCTAGCCAACTTCTCTACCGAATGAATTACTTTGACAAAATAATTCCCAGCGCAACTTAATATAGATTTCACCCACCATCACATCCCTCAATCATTAAGGATAATCAATTTGAAATTCACATAACACACTCTTATTTACTACACCAAAAGGATACTATCAATGATCATCCCACTACTCGGAATCCACTCTTATTCTACTACCTTTACACATAATCATTGGCAACCAAGGTTCTAGCATAAAATGCAAAGCCCAAATTCAACCTCTAAGACTCCTACAACAAACTTCTCGTATAAAAGACCGAGAAATCCTTAGATTCATTCACTAAAATTCCCACACTCTAAATATACTCAATCATTATCATCCACATGTATATATTTTCTCGACCAAATTAACTTTTAGAAGAATTCTATCTCCCGAAGGTTATTCACTAAAGCCGGGCATACACGCCGACAACTCAACCCTACCTACTATCCCATCAATTGACATTACGATTAGATTACTTCGCTAATCCTATTCTCATTAAACTACACCATCATAGATCACCTACCCAACCTTGCAAAATTACCCAATCGCGATACCCTAACACATTGATCAAGCTTCCAGACTTTCGATAATCCCAACATTCCAACATGAATGAAGGTTCTTGGATTATAATTCGCTATGGGTTCCACTAGTTGTAACACTAATCTTTTTTATTTCAACGACAATCATTCCATTTAAATCCAACTCTTTCCAAGAGTTATAGGTCAAAACCAAATCACTTTCTACTGTTCTTCAAATAGCTTGGCCCCCAAAATTCTCATTGCGATCATTTACTTGACCACCACCAACCAATCGCCACATTACACTTTATAAGACCTTGCAACCCAAGTCGGTTAATCTTTTCTCAATAGGAAAGAGCAAACAAATACGAATTTTAACACACGAGGAAATGCTACTCCTCGCAATGAGCACGAAGCCCAGAGAAATAGTCAAATAGCATTGATTTCAAAAAACAAAGGACGAGACCACAAATGAGGGCACATGTCCCACAAGAAGGGAGTTTCAAACATCAATAGATCACAATAAAACATTGCTATTGAAACTCAAGAAACATTTAAGCATAAACTACCAAAAGCTCATAAATGCAAAACTCCAAACTTTTATTTAACCAAGATTACGAGAGGTAGTCAAATTACCTTCTTTCTAAAAGAATCATCACCACTCCCACAAGTCCCAATCCCTTGTAGACAATCTTATTAACATCAAGAATAATAATACACTCTTAACAATAATCTTTATCATCAACTCTTTTAACAAGGGCATGCACCACAAGTCATCCTCATGAGACACACATGAATAAATCATTTTTTTCAACCCTTCACCTATTAGCAATGCTCATACTAATTTTGTACACAAACTCAATTTAGCGGTTATCGTAGACATTTAACGAATTATACATTCATGGAAGAATTTATGGTCCATTCTCTATCTGTGTTCCCACTAGCAAATATGAGACCAACAAGCAACCAATTAAAAGAAATTTCAGATTATTATCTACTAGGACAACAGTCAATTACATCCTCATCTCTCCTTCCTTCACAATTAAATTTATCCATTGAGGTCAAGTAATCCAACGGTTTAGCAACCTAAACAATTTTTAATGATCAACCTTCTCATCAAAGATATCTTGTTATCCTACCACTCTTCCATCAAGTAAACAAAGATCGCCAACTACATCCCATCAATTCATCTATTAGTGATGCTCAACACCCTACTTCAATACATTATAATTGCACCTTGCAATTACATATGATCGATACTTATCCATAAAGATAACTTTCAAGATGAATATCCACTATGACACTAATCTAACACCTTCGGACTTATCCATCCCAATGGATTAGGTTAATCGATTGAGTCCAAAGAATCCGATCTGCGAGAGAAGCTTACCAAAATTATCACCCATAGTGATCAAACTAGTTTCATCAACGTTCCATACTTCTTAATAACTCTTTTGACCCCAATTAGGTATGGACAATCTTTTATCGCTACCCTCGGTAATTACTCTATGACAACATCACATTAATCAACTCCATGTCCAAATATCCGGTTAAGACCAATCATGCACCATATTGTGGATTCGACTTGATAACTCAAACCTTATCAATGAACTTCTATGTTTAACACCTTTAAGCTAAACATATCAAGACCTCACAAAAGGATTTTAACTCCTTGAGAAAAAAGAGGCATTAACTTCAAAACTCGAAATAATCCAAAAGAAATACATAAAGCCAAAACTTTCACATGATAAAGAACTTGCAATGAAATCTTTCAAGATCCGAATACCCAATGAATAAATGAATCAGATCTTCCAATAAGAAGGCGAACTCCCAAGACACAAATAGAGACCAAGTGAAATCCCAACAAATTTCACCATCCGCATCTATACCCGAATTGGTCTAAATCAAGCTCAAGAAGAGAACAACTTTTCTAAAGGAATTCACCCACAGACACGTAACTATGGTACTCGGGGTAATCACTTCGCTAATCTCATACTACGACGGTGGTGTAACTTTGGTAAAGCCGGGGCCACAACCACGACCTCAACCTCTCAACAAAGAACTATAGTTGCATGGCTATCATAATAATCAAATAATAAGCATTCATAATCAATTCATAACAACAATGATCAAAGCGACATAACGGAAACGTAAATGCAATGCTTGACCCATTCCCCACCTCTTTGTGCTTAGTGTGTCAAAATTAATGTTGTTCAATAACCACAAACCTACTGACCGCTCGATACCAATCTGTAACACCCCAGCCCAACAAAGGCCTAGGATGCTACTAAAAAATAATTTAAAACATATACAAACTAAAACTTCATACAAAAATTAGTGAGAACCTCCTTTGTATAACTAAGTATCTGGGAGGTTCCAATCGGATGCATAATTTATTATCAATATCTCAATATCTAAAATCCATCAAGCAACCATAGTGAATCTATTCAGCTAAAGCATAAGTAAGCATAATCAAGATTTACCACCCTCATTATTACAAATAGTTCAATGCATTCAAGCATAACCAAAATTATTCCTTAAGCAGTTTGCTTTTGTTAAGGTATGAACTAATGATGTTCATCTCTAAAAGACTGTGTGGTAGTGAGTGCATCCTTAGTAAATCCTACTCCCTCCCATGTATGCCGTTCTTGCAAGAAGTACCTAAAAACACAGAAAAAACAAGAGATGAGCCCAATGACTCAGCAAGTATAATAAAAGGCATCAACAATGAACAACCATGTAAATCAGCATTTAAACCTCTCAATTTCACATATCAACTATCTTACACATGCATGTATGCAATATGCTCAAAAAGACAATTCTCTTCCTTGTCTTTCCCTTTTGCATTTTACCGGTAATGCAAAGTGCGCATCCGTCGATGCACACCCATGCTCGTACCATCTGATGCAGATTACCATTACTTATACGCCACGCCGTATGGGGACCTAAACCCATGCTCTTCAAGCATGGGGACCTTTAGCCCGTCATCAACATGACGGGGACCTCAAGATGCTTGGTCATCACGTGACCAAGACTTCAATAATTCAGCATGATGCATATGTAAGAACTCTCAAAATTATCACAACATGCATCCACATCAATATTTCATATGAATATCCTATTCATAAAGCTCATCAACATAGAACTCACAAATTATCAGATATCCATGATTAACATGTAAATCACAACTCTAGCAACCATGAACATTATCAAACATGCCATCATCACGATCATGAACACACAATGCCAATCAGCAATATCTATTATAACCGTCATTATACTTGCCTTAACTGCGAGAGAGTGAAGGATGCGCCAAGGTGCCGCCCGGGACCCGTCCACCACCTGAGTAATTAATATAATGCATACTAAGATAGCAGTAGCGGAACAAACCAAAGCATACAACAACAATCGCTAACTTGAAGATCGTCTAACTCGATCCCAACCCCAAATCCTACACGTCGATCTGTCCCCTCGGTGGACTGTCAACTTCTAAAATTCATATCTATTGATCCAGAAGTCCAATTAAAGTTTTCTTAGACTTTATGGAAAGGTAATTAAATTATCCAACTAAGTCTAGTTGGTGAACCTCTCTGAATCGGCCAAATAATACCTCTACCAAGCCAGTTAATCAAACATCGATTTCCCGTTAGGCTCTCTGGACAGAGCACTAAAAATGCCATAACTTTCAGTACGTGTATCCAAATCCCATGTTCTTGAGCTTTCTGAAAAGCTGAGGCACTGATCTACAACTTTGGTTATACTGAGCTTCTCTGATTTCCCATTTAACTAGTCATTTAAACCAGATTACTAAAACCTATCAGAACACCAACGATTCTGCAGAACAGTCCCACTAATAAAATCATAACTTCTGCTACAGGGTCCAAATTACATGTTCTAGCCCTTCGTAGAAAGATGGCGACGTCCTATACAATATCCTAAGAGACGTCCTGGACCAATTCTGCCATCTACTGCCCCTATGAAGCCAAACTACAGAACATCAATTATCACGTCGGGTTCTCTGGACAGTTCACTAAAATTATCATAACTTTTGCTACGAAGGTCCAATCCTTACGTTCTTTAGCTTTCTGGAAAGGTGAGGAAATTACCCATCTTTTTCATTATAACGAGATCCTCTAATTTCGTATTTAACTAATATATTAACTCAAATTTCTACAGACTGTTTGAATGCCGACAGATTATCAGGACAGCGACACTAGAAAATTCATATCTCCCTGACCGTTAATCGGATTTGGGCGTTCTTAGCGGCCACGTAAAGCTAAGGACATGACGCAAATATCTCTAAGAGAGTGGATCCCCAGATTCTGCTTCTAAATACATGAAAACTGTCGCGCAAGGTTCTGGACAGAACCGATCTAATTCCCATAGAACAACCGATTTTACTAACATAACGAATTAGCATCTAAAACGAAACCAACAGCGAAGAAACCCATCGTTACCCTTGGAGAACTGATGTAGATCACGAAGAACACCACGCGATCCCGCTTCCCCTCCCTTCTCTCCTTCCTTCTTCCTTTCTCTTCCTTGGTCGGCAGCACCCGAGGAGGCTTCTCCCTTCCTCCTTCTTGGCCGGCAGCGAAAGCTAGGGGTGGGAGGGCACTGTAGCACAAAATGGTACTGTAGCACGATGGCGGTACTGTAGCCGTGCTACTGTAGCAACCCTAGGGTTGCCCCCTCTCCTTCTTATGTGGCCAACTACCTCTTCCCCTTGGGCCTAAATGCTGTGGGCTAGAAGCCCACAGCCCAGGTTGTCCAAATTATGCGTAAACCCCCCTCTCATCTCCTGTTAAAACACTTCCCTAATTGGTCATTCTCTCTAATTTATTTCTTCTCTCTCGAATACATTTGGGGTATTACATTCTACCCTCCTTAAACGGAATTCGACCCCGAATTCTAATCACGCTTTACGCCAAAGAATAGCTTATTAACATTACCACGTACCTGCTGTGAACAATTCCAGATACTGCTCGCGCATGCAAGACTCCAATTCACAAGTTGCTTCCCTCTCGGACTTATGGGATCACATCACCTTGACGGATACCAATGTCTTACACCTCAACATTAGTCTCGACCTTTATAGATACACTCAAGACACGGGACTCAAAGATAAGGTCTTACTTGTTGGCCAACACTCTAACAAAAACTCAAGTTTGAACCTCTCATGTACTCACTTTCAAAGAACGGAATATACAAGACATTGCATATTCACAAGATGCACTCGAGACGGTCCTAGCGATTCGCCAATCTACAAATCTCGTAACTATCGAAACCTATCCAACACACCTTTGGTTAAACTTCCTTTTGGCACCAATTACACCGCTCGCACCAAACACATGGGACTCTTGTTCCAACTCTCGATCGAGCACTTTACCTATGCAAGCAAGATCTCCTTTAACAAGGATACACAAAGAAGTCGCCTTCAACTCACTTATCGAAGAACTAAGCTGGAAACAAAAGAGTCATAATGCATCCAACTCAAAACCATCTTCCTTAGAAGAGCCCAATCCAAAATCAATGGATTTATCAGAAAACTTTTCCACTTTTCAAGTAGGCGGTTTAGAAATAAATGCCACATAAGCCAAAAGCGAAATCACTCGAATAACCAGATTAACCATTTTTTTCTTAACTAGAAAGAACCACATATACCGACAAGAACCAACTCAATTTGTAATTGACAGTTGTTGTAAACACATAGTTCAAATAAGAACTAAGAGAATATCTCACTATCCAAGATCACACCCTTTTTCCACAATCTTTCTGTTAAGAATTTAACTTTCTCTTAAACCATAGGATCCCAAATCATCGCATAACATATTAACTCATTTATCTTAAATTGGCAACCTCAAAGCTATGTTCGACCGAACATAAAATCCACACTTATAAAGGGAGATTCTTCCAATTCACAATATCACACTCTAGCCAACTTCTCCGAATGAATTACTTTGACAAAATAATTCCCAGTAGAACTTAATATAGATTTCACCCACCATCACATCCCTCAATCATTATGGATAATCAATTTGAAATTCACATAACACACTCTTATTTACTACACCAAAAGGATACTATCAATGATCATCCCACTACTCGGAATCCACTCTTATTCTACTACCTTTACACATAATCATTGGCAACCAAGGTTCTAGCATAAAAATGCAAAGCCCAAATTCAACCTCTAAGACTCCTACAACAAACTTCTCAGATAAAAGACCGAGAAATCCTTAGATTCATTCACTAAAATTCCCACACTCTAAATATACTCAATCATTATCATCCACATGTATATATTTTCTCGACCAAATTAACTTTTAGAAGAATTCTATCTCCCGAAGGTTATTCACTAAAGCAGGGCATACACATAACAACTCAACCCTACCTACTATCCCATCAATTGACATTACGATTAGATTACTTCGCTAATCCTATTCTCATTAAACTACACCATCATAGATCACCTACCCAACCTTGCAAAATTACCCGGTCGCGATACCCTAACACATTGATCAAGCTTCCAGACTTTCGATAATCCCAACATTCCAACATGAATGAAGGTTCTTGGATTATAATTAGCTATGGGTTCCACTAGTTGTAACACTAATCTTTTTATTTCAACGACAATCATTCCATTTAAATCCAACTCTTTCCAAGAGTTATAGGTCAAAACCAAATCACTTTCTCTTTTCTTCAAATAGCTTGGCCCCAAAATTCTCATTGCGATCATTTACTTGACCACCACCAACCAATCGCCACATTACACTTTATAAGACCTTGCAACCCAAGTCGGTTAATCTTTTCTCAATAGGAAAGAGCAAACAAATACGAATTTTAACACACGAGGAAATGCTACTCCTCGCAATGAGCAAAGCCCGAGAAATAGTCAAATAGCATTGATTTCAAAAAACAAAGGCGAGACCACAAATGAGGGCACATGTCCCACAAGAAGGAGTTTCAAACATCAATAGATCACAATAAAACATTGCTATTGAAACTCAAGAAACATTTAAGCATAAACTACCAAAAGCTCATAAATGCAAAACTCCAAACTTTTTATTTAACCAGTATTACGAGAGGTAGTCAAATTACCTTCTTTCTAAAAGAATCATCACCACTCCCACAAGTCCCAATCCCTTGTAGACAATCTTATTAACATCAAGAATAATAATACACTCTTAACAATAATCTTTATCATCAACTCTTTTAACAAGGGCATGCAGCCACAAGTCATCCTCATGAGACACACATGAATAAATCATTTTTTTTCAACCCTTCACCTATTAGCAATGCTCATACTAATTTTGTACACAAACTCAATTTAGCGGTTATCGTAGACATTTAACGAATTATACATTCATGGAAGAATTTATGGTCCATTCTCTATCTGTGTTCCCACTAGCAAATATGAGACCAACAAGCAACCAATTAAAAGAAATTTCCAGATTATTATCTACTAGGACAACAGTCAATTACATCCTCATCTCTCCCTTCCTTCACAATTAAATTTATCCATTGAGGTCAAGTAATCCAACCGGTTTAGCAACCTAAACAATTTTTAATGATCAACCTTCTCATCAAAGATATCTTTGTTATCCTACCACTCTTCCATCAAGTAAACAAAGATCGCCAACTACATCCCATCAATTCATCTATTAGTGATGCTCAACACCCTACTTCAATACATTATAATTGCACCTTGCAATTACATATGATCAGTACTTATCCATAAAAGATAACTTTCAAGATGAATATCCACTATGACACTAATCTAACACCTTCTGGACTTATCCATCCCAATGGATTAGGTTAATCGCTTGAGTCCAAAGAAATCCGATCCGCCAGAGAAGCTTACCAAAATTATCACCCATAGTGATCAAACTAGTTTCATCAACGTTCCATACTTCTTAATAACTCTTTTGACCCCAATTAGGTATGGACAATCTTTTATCGCTACCCCTCAGGTAATTACTCTATGACAACATCACATTAATCAACTCCATGTCCAAATATCGGGTTAAGACCAATCATGCACCACGCCAGTGGATTCGACTTGATAACTCAAACCTTATCAATGAACTTCTATGTTTAACACCTTTAAGCTTAAACATATCAAGACCTCACAAAAGGATTTTAACTCCTTCGAAAAAAGAGGCATTAACTTCAAAACTCGAAATAATCCAAAAGAAATACATAAAGCCAAAACTTTCACATGATAAAGAACTTGCAATGAAATCTTTCAAGATCCGAATACCCAATGAATAAATGAATCAGATCTTCCAATAAGAAGGGCGAACTCCCAAGACACAAATAGAGACCAAGTGAAATCCCAACAAATTTCACCATCCGCATCTATACCCGAATTGGTCTAAATCAAGCTCAAGAAGAGAACAACTTTTCTAAAGGAATTCACCCACAAGACACAGAACTATGGTACTCGGGGTAATCACTTCGCTAATCTCATACTCTGACGGTGGTGTAACTTTGGTAAAGCCAGGGCCACAACCACGACCTCAACCTCTCAACAGAGAACTATAGTTGCATGGCTATCATAATAATCAAATAATAAGCATTCATAATCAATTCATAACAACAATGATCAAAGCGACATAACGGAAACGTAAATGCAATGCTTGACCCATTCCCCACCCATCAGGCTTAGTGTGTCAAAATTAATGTTGTTCAATAACCACGGACCTCTGACCGCTCGATACTAATCAGAACACCTCAGCCCAACAAAGGCCTAGGATGCTACTAAAAAATAATTTAAAACATATACAAACTAAAACTTCATACAAAATTAAGAGAACCTCCTTTGTATAACTAAGTATCTGGGAGGTTCCGTCGGATGCATAATTTATTATCAATATCTCAATATCTAAAATCCATCAAGCAACCATAGTGAATCTATTCACTAAAGCATAAGTAAGCATAATCAAGATTTACCACCCTCATTATTACAAATAGTTCAATGCATTCAAGCATAACCAAAATTATTCCTAGCGGTTTGCTTTTGTTAAGGTATGAACTAATGATGTTCATCTCTAAAAGAATGTGTGGTAGTGAGTGCATCCTTAGTAAATCCTACTCCCTCCCATGTATGCCGTTCTTGCAAGAAGTACCTAAAAACACAGAAAAAAAACAAGAGATGAGCCCAATGACTCAAAGAAGTATAATAAAAGGCATCAACAATGAACAACCATGTAAATCAGCATTTAAACCTCTCAATTTCACATATCAACTATCTTACACATGCATGTATGCAATATGCTCAAAAGACAATTCTCTTCCTTGTCTTTCCTTTTGCATTTTACGGTAATGCAAAGTGCGCATCCGTCGATGCACACCCATGCTGTACCATCTGATGCAGGGGACCATTGCCCATACGCCACAGCGTATGGGGACCCTAAGCCCATGCTCTTCAAGCATGGGGACCTTTAACCCGTCATCAACATGACGGGGACCTCAAGAGATGCTTGGTCATCACGTGACCAAGACTTCAATAATTCAGCATGATGCATATGTAAGAACTCTCAAAATTATCACAACATGCATCCACATCAATATTTCATATGAATATCCTATTCATAAAGCTCATCAACATAGAACTCACAAATTATCACATATCCATGATTAACACGTAAATCACAACTCTAGCAACCATGAACATTATCAAACATGCCATCATCACGATCATGAACACACAATGCCAATCAGCAATATCTATTATAACCGTCATTATACTTGCCTTAACTGCGAGAGAGTGAAGGATGCGCCGAAGGTGCCGCCCCCGGGACCCGTCCACCACCTGAGTAATTAATATAATGCATACTAAGATAGCAGTAGCGGAACAAACCAAAGCATACAACAACAATCGCTAACTTGAAGATCGTCTAACTCGATCCCAACCCCAAATCCTACACGTCGATCTGTCCCCTCGGTGGACTGTCAACTTCTAAAATTCATATCTATTGATCCAGAAGTCCAATTAAAGTTTTCTTAGACTTTCTGAAAAGGTAATTAAATTATCCAACTAAGTCTAGTTGGTGAACCTCTCTGAATCGGCCAAATAATACCCCTACCAAGCCAGTTAATCAAACATCGATTTCCCGTTAGGCTCTCTGGACAGAGCACTAAAAATGCCATAACTTTCAGTACGTGTATCCAAATCCCATGTTCTTGAGCTTTCTGAAAAGCTGAGGCACTGATCTACAACTTTGGTTATACTGAGCTTCTCTGATTTCCCATTTAACTAGTCATTTAAACCAGATTACTAAAACCTATCAGAACACCGACGATTCTGCAGAACAGTCCCACTAATAAAATCATAACTTCTGCTACAGGGGTCCAAATTACATGTTCTAGCACTTCGTAGAAAGATGGCGACGTCCTATACAATATCCTAAGAGATGTCCTAGACCAATTCTGCCATCTACTGCCCCTATGAAGCCAAACTACAGAACATCAATTATCACGTCGGGTTCTCTGGACAGTTCACTAAAATTATCATAACTTTTGCTACGAAGGTCCAATCCTTACGTTCTTTAGCTTTCTGGAAAGGTGAGGAAATTACCCATCTTTTTCATTATAACGAGATCCTTTAATTTCGTATTTAACTAATATATTAACTCAAATTTCTACAGACTGTTTGAATGCCGACAGATTATCAGGACAGCGACACTAGAAAATTCATATCTCCCTGACCGTTAATCGGAGTTGGGCGTTCTTAGCGGCCACGTAAAGCTAAGGACATGACGCAAATATATCTAAGAGAGTGGATCCCCAGATTCTGCTTCTAAATACATGAAAACTGTCGCGCAAGGTTCTGGACAGAACCGATCTAATTCCTGCAGAACAACCGATTTTACTAACCGCAACGAATTCAGATCTAAAACGAAACCAACAGCGAAGAAACCCATCGTTACCCTTGGAGAACTGATGTAGATCACGAAGAACACCACGCGATCCCGCTTCCTCCCTTCTCTCCTTCCTTCTTCCTTTCTCTGCCTTGGTCGGCAAAGACCGAGGAGGCTTCTCCCTTCCTCCTTCTTAGCCGGCAGCGAAAACTGGGGGTGGGAGGGTACTGTAGCACGGTGGCGGTACTGTAGCCATGCTACTGTAGCAACCCTAGGGTTGCCCCCTCTCCTTCTTATGTGGCCAACTACCCCTTCCCCTTGGGCCTAAATGTTTGTGGGCGGAAGCCCACGACCCAAAGTTGTCCAAATTATCGTAAACCCCCTCTCATCTCCTGTTAAAACACTTTCCTAATTGTTCATTCTCTCTAATTTATTTCTTCTCTCTCGAATACATTTGGGGTATTACAGCTTCCTCCGCATGGTTCCTCCTTGCTCTGTGACCCATCCTGTTTCCATTTTTGCTCAACCCAGCTCGTGTCTTTGCTTGTAGCTCCTGGACCATCTTCGAGCTCTTTGCCGTTCCAGAGCACGCATCCGAGAGACATCACTGTGTCATCTTCATCACTAGTGAGTCTTATCCTCCCTCTTGTGCATCACCAAGAGTGCTTAGATTTACTGAGCATTTCCCCTAAACCTATTTTGGCATTGCACGACAGGTCTTCGTGGATTTGAAGAAATTCTATTTTCGGCCGAGGAACAGTCCCTTCATCTCCCACTTTGTTCCAGTAAGCCATTCTTCTATTCCTTGCTCTCTTAGAAACCTTGTTTGGTCTTTAGCATGTTCCGACCATTCACTTCCTCTCTGATTCACCAGATCGAGCTCTCCGTGTGAGCCGTGCCGTCGTCTTCTTCTTCTCCGGTGCCGACGCAACCCTAGCCTCCTCCGAGCTTCACCGAGCATCCGCTTCTCTCAGGTAGTCCCACATAGTCCCTAGGAAGCTCAGGCACCCGCGTATCAGAACTGCTGCGGAGCTCTCTCGCTGTTGCATCATTGTCGTATTGGCAACGCCGCTCAACTCCGGCTAGCCGACAGCAGGCGGCCACCACGAGACTTATCCCATATTGAGCGCAATGCTATTGTGCACCTGTACGTACCCTTGGCCTGCGCCGCCGTGGCTGGAATCACCGGCGAGACGCCGAGCAGGAGGCGGAACCATTGTCGTACGCGGACCGGCCCTGTAGCAAAATTATTAAGCATTAAACGACAATGATTAGTATTTAAACGCTGTCTTAACGGGTTACGCTGTCGCTTACATGTGGGCCCAAGCCACTTAAGCCCCGCACTCGGTAGTTGCGCACAGCCCAAAATCACTTGAACCAATATGGATCGTCCGATGCAAAATCATTGGACCAGATTCATTGGTCCGTTCGGACCGTCCGAACGTGCCATGAATTTGGACCGTGCGATGCAAAATGGACGATCAGGATCAATTGGGCCGTTCGGCCATCCGAATGCGCCACGATTGCGGATCGTTGGATCTTAATCTAACGGCCCACAAGCATGGTCCGAACATGCCACGATTGTGGATCGTTGGATCTTAATCTAACGGCTCACAAGCATGGTCCGGACGTTTCACTCACGTGCGCGCTGATTCGTTTCACTAACATGGTGGACCCTCTTGTCAGCGACTGCGGCTAGCGTGTGGCTCAGTACGAAAAGTAAATGAACACTTTAGAAAGTCCAAAACGTATTAATCTGCACACTGAAAATGTGAATAACTTTAAAAATGCATAACTACTTCATTTTAACTCCAAAATGGGTGAAACAAGTTCTGTTAATTTTAATTTTTAATGACCTTTATATTAAAATTGGTTTCAAACTTGTCCCTATAACAGAGAAGGTAGTTTTGGAAAATGATCTATTAACTCCATTATTTTTACAAAAGAAAAAGCTGATAACTTTAGAAATTCATAACTAAATCACAAAAACTCCAACTGGGGTAAACTCAACTATTTTGGACTTGTATTAAAATTCTCTATTTATCCATATAATCCTTTATCCCACTACTGCTCTGCAAATTTTGGTCAAATAATTAAATTAGATGAATAGTAACCGAATGTATTTAATTTGGATTTTCCAGTAAACTGAATTTCAAACTGCTATAACTCTCACATACTAAATCCAAATGGAATAATTATTTCACCTAAATTCATCTAAAATCATGACTTAGCTACTGTAGAAAAATCATGCATTTTTGAGTATTTTGAATTTTAAGGTATTTCTCGATGTTTATTCGGTATTGTATTTATATAGATTCAGAACCTATCGATATTGACCTATACGCTACTGAGGGAGAGCAACTAAGCTACCAGCAAGGCAAGCATTATTTGAACTTTCTTTTGCATCATATTTTATCCCAGTTTTGCTAAGTTAGTGCAATAATAATTGCTTGCATGCTATTTTGATAATGTCGCTATTTTTGTGATGAGTAGATTAGTTGTCTCCTATTCATTGAGGTTAATCTTGAATTATTCCAGTACCACATGGTTGAGTTAGGATGGTTGAAATATATTGTTCGGGTTTGCTTAGCCAAGCAAGTCTAGAACCGGTAGCTGATTGTCGGGAATAACCCGACAATTATGGAATAAACACAACTATCATTACATGCTTTTATTTCAGATCTTCGTATCTGTTTTATGAGTTAAATTTTATCATTTTAAATGAGCTTTTGGTCTGGACAAGTGATGGTGTCTTTGTGCACGAGCTTGGGTAAGTGTTTGACTTGTCTGGACAATTAAGGACCGAACTTTGGTAACATCTTTGATTCAAGTAAAACTTGTGCTTCCACACGCGGTGTATGGGCACTGCTTGGTTAAGTAAGGGGTTGGTGTTGTTGAGTTGATGACTGGTGATGTGAGGACGTATATGTGTTCCATCGCATATATGTTTCGTAGGAAGCTGATTGCAATTCTATAATGTGCGAGTGAGCACTATTTAACCCTTATTAATTGGGTCGGTATTCCCGGTACAACTTGCGTGCCCATTTGGTTAGTAGGCGGTATAACCTACACCTAAGCGGGATTACGTCGCGCATGGGTGATTCAACTTAATAATATCAACTTGCTGAAAAATACGAGTCTTGATTTACATCGCCGCATACCTTAGGAAGTATGCTATTTTCGGAGGCATCTGGAGGCTTACGGGCTAATCGAGTCGTGTGGGTAAAGTAGTACACCCTTGTAGGGTATAAATCTATTCGAATAGCCGTGTCCATGGTTATGGACGACCACTTTAGTTACATGGTCGCTATTGTTAGACTTGGAATTAAAATTTGTGGTTACAACTTGGTATTCGTCATGAATGGGATGTTCATGTTTGTTGTTGTATCAAAGTGGACAACCACTTTATCATTTGTATGATTTATTTGTTATTCAATTTACTACTTATTCACATGCTTTACTTCTACTTCAAATCTGATTTGAAATGGCACTTGAAAAACTAGTATGTAGGTTGTAAATTGTTGCGTCTCTTTTGCAAAACTAAGCCAATATGAGCCATGCTTTGGAACAACCTCTAGCATAACTAATTTTTATTTGTGTAAGACTTGCGTAGTACCTTTGTACTCAACCCGTTGCTGCAATTTTAGGTGAGGAAGGGTCTGAGCCCGTTGAGCTTGTTAGCGCCGATTTTGGCGACGCTGACGAGTAATGCTATCATTTATCTCCCAATCGGTTGCCGATGGGATATGGGCATACCACTACTGGTCTTTTGGTTTATTTACTTGTTTTCGCTGCTACTTAATACTCTTATTTGAATTTGGCCGGTCGGCCGTTTGTAGTAGTTGTAAACTTTAACTACTATGTTGTACGTCTTTTGAACTATTAAAGTATGATTGTTGTATGGATGTGATCAACGTTGTATGAGAGTATGAACATATTGGTCGCTGATCTTGGGAGCCAATATGAGTTCATGCTCACTGTTCGTGGCTTCCCATTTAACTCTCTAAGTGTAGTGCTTGACTTGTTTGAGAACCGACAATCATGTAGTGCTTGCAGAGGAGCAGCGCGCATGATTGTCGGGGCTCTAGTTTTCAGTTAAACCTCTCGCTTAGATGGAGTTAAGTTGGAATCCATTTATTGAGGCCCGAGTTATGTCCTTAAGACCATGCTTAGTCTCGGTCTTGAGAAGATAACCCGGGGGTCCTCACAGCGTTGGTATCAGAGCCATACCGACTATAGGATAGAGATAGCACTGGCGTTAAGTTTAGCAAGTCCTTTGGTCAAAAATATTTTTAGGTTATCAAAATTACTTCAGAAAGTTTAAGTTAGAAATATCTTTTGTTCCTCATCCATCTTAGTATCATTCCTTACCTTATGCTGGTTTCGGTTTGCAAAACTAACTTACCTTACCCTTCTGGCTCTTTAGATGAACCCTCAATACCTTGTTCGGGAGACTGAAGCTGAAAATGTGGGAGGATACCCGGAGTTACTAAGAGATATGATATGGAGGGCAAATTTCACCTACCAGCTGATATACTCCATTTATCGACGAGACCGAGGGCCAGGAATGGAGGAGTACCTGGCCGTGGTGGACATCATTGCTAGGCGTGTTACAGGAAGCATACCATACCGACTTCAAGCATGTGGCACTTCTGAGGCCATGGCGTTGTAGGAAGTGGCTCGAGTGGCCATGAGTTGCCTCCGTTATGATTTAACAGAGCTGTCTCAGCCGCCCTACGACCATTTCCCCATGCAAGTGCATGTCGGGGAAGTGAGTAGGTTCGCCAGGATTCAGTTCGGGGAAGATCCCCAAGTACGGCAATTGGTGAGACTGGTGCACATTATGGACCTGATGCATCGTTGCACCGTGCGTGAGTTGTGGGAGACGCGGCGTCGTCTCATCGTAGCTCAAGAGCACCTACGACTCATGCATGACATGAGGCTTATTCATACTGATGTGCTGTATGGCACTAATGTGATCTCCCCATACCTTTCTGCGCCACCAGAGTATCGCCATCCCGTAGTAGAAGGCCATATTAACGGCATAGGATCACCTTTGCACCTCCCTAACCTAGGGGACCCCGACGACACAAGATCCCCTGGATGTCATGTACTTGATGAGTTTCTGGTGAACTTTGACCGGAACAATATTTAGGATATTAGGGTAGTAAGCTTGCTGTCCTATCATGTGTTCAGCGACGCATGTATCTTTAAAATTTTTGTAATAGCCTAGTAGTTGTTGGAACCTTCGTGTTTATTTGCAAGAACTTTTATTTCGGACAGTTACCATTCGCCTACGGGCTAATATCAATGTAATTGTACCGGAATTCTATGAATTGTTTTAATGGATCTTGTACTGGCCTTAGTGCCTTTGTACCCCCATTTGGTGTTAAGTTCTTGTGTATTTTTGGTATATATATCATTATGCATGCTTAGTTAAGTAATGACTTTTTATATTGTCTAACCATCCATGTCACCACAGGATGACAGGTCCCAACACTCGTTCGAGAGCTCAGCATGATGAGGGATCTCCATCCCGGGGACCTCGTTCTGCTACAGTGGGTGAACCTTCTCAGCAACATGATCGGCGAGGTAGCACACCCGAAGAAGCACTTCCACCACCTCCCACCATGGCAGAGGTGTTGGCTCAAATAGAGAGAAACCGCATGGACCAGACAAGGATTCTTGAAGCTATCGCTGAACACCTCCCGCTGCTCGCCATGCAACAGGAGGAGGGGGAAATCATAGGCAGCATGGAGATCTCGCTGACTTTCAGTGGACCAATCCTCCAACCTTTGCGGGCACAGAAGACCTGATGGAAGCTGAAGATTGGCTGAGGAACATTGAGAAGAAGCTAGTTATTGCTCAGTGCACAGACATTGAAAAGGTACTCTTCGCCAGCTATCAGCTGGAGGGCGCTGCCAGCGCATGGTGGGATAACATTTCCGCCATGCAACTCGACGGAGATGTTCCTTCGTGGAACAAATTTCGCGCAGCTTTCAGGGAGGCCTACATTCCTGATGGGGTCATGTCGATCAAGCAGCAGCAGTTTCTTGCTTTGAAGCAAGGAAAGAAGACTGTCACTGAGTACCTTTACGAGTTCAACTCTTTGGCTCGTTATGCCCCTGACGATGTCTCCACCGACGCCCGCCGCCAGAGTCGTTTCATGAACGGCTTGACTGAGGAGATGCAATGGCTTTAGTCAGACATGACTTCCTAACTTTCAAAGACATGGTGAACAAGGCCATAGTGGTGGAACACAAGAGTGTGGCAGTAGAGGAGTCCAAGAAGAGGAAGAGAGCCGCTTAGACTTCAGCTAGCGGTAGTTTTCCTCGGCAGCGCACCGGACCGCCCCAGGCATCACGTTCTCAGGCTCTAGTGCCACCGAGGCCTTCCACGACATCTCCACAGTCTTCTTTTCCAGCAGCACAGCGGTACAATGGGGGTAAGAACTCCCAAAACAGTGGCGCATACAAGCCAAGTGTCACTTATTTTTATTGTGGTCGCCAGGGCCACTATGCGGATAAGTGCCTCGCCAAGCGAGGGATGCCCCAACTTATCGAGCCCCTACACCACCTCATACTGCGGCAAGACCTTCACCACCTCCTGCATCATCTACTCCTCCTCAAGTCCCTACACGTGGAAAGTGAACCACGCCATCGCTAAGGAGGCAAGCGGCGCTCTGGGCGTCGTTTGGGTACACTTCTTGTTAATTCTTGCCCAAAGATCGCTTTTATTTGATTCAGAGCATCTCATTCATTCACTAAAAAGGAATATGCTGCACTTAATCAATTTGAAATACATAGACTTCAATCACCTTATCAGATCTAGTCACCGGGATCGGTTTTCCAAACCGATCGAGTCTGCCGGGACGTAAAAGTGGAAATTCAAAAGGCTAACTTCTTGGCAAATCTAATTGTGATAACTTCAGTGGGTATTTATGTGATCTTTGGGATGGATTGGCTGTCCAAAAATCAAGGAAAGATCGATTGTGCTCAACGATCTATTTCAGTCACAAGCGAAGACGGCAATCAAGTCGTTTTTGCACCTTTAGTGGCCAATTCTCATCTCTATGCCTTGGAAGCTGGTACCTCTCTTGAATTGGACAAAGTACCAGTGGTATGTGAATATCCATATATTTTTCCAGAAGAACTTCCAGGCATGCCCCCTGATCGCGAAGTTGAATTCGTCATCGAGCTTGCGCTTGGTACCGCGCCGATTTCAAAGCGACCGTATCGGATGCCTCCTAATGAGTTGGTAGAATTAAAAGCACAACTCAAGGAACTTCAAGATAAGGGATTAGTTAGGCCGAGCTCCTCACCTTGGGGATACTCGGCTATCTTTGTCAAGAAGAAAGATAAGAGTTTGCGGATGTGTGTTGACTACCGTCCGTTGATCGAAGTCACTATCAAAAATAAGTATCCGCTTCCGCGGATTGATGATTTGTTCGATCAATTAAATGGAGCTCAGGTCTTCTCCAAGATTGACTAGAGATTGAGTTACCATCAAATCAAAGTTAGAACTGAAGACATACCGAAGACAGCATTCTCCACTCGTTACGGTCAGATGCAGTACACCGTCATGTCCTTCGGATTGATTTAATGCACTAAAGATATTTCATGAACCTCATGAATTCGGTTTTCATGGAGTACTTGGATAAATTTGTTTTTGTATTCATCGATGACATCCTTATCTACTCAAAGACTGATGCTGAACACGAGCAGCACTTGCGACTTGTGCTGGAGAAGCTTCGGCAACATCAACTGTATGCCAAATTCAGTAAATGTGAGTTCTAGCTACATGAAGTTAGTTTCTTGGGTCATGTACTATCCAAGGGTGGTTTCACTGTTGATCCAAGCAAGGTGCAAGATGTGCTAAACTGGAGGCAACCCAAAAGCGTCACCGACATTCACAGTTTCCTCGGACTTGCGGGATACTATTGCAGATTCATCAAGAACTTCTCTAAAATTGCGAGGCCAATGACCCAACTGTTAAAGAAAGAGAAGAAATTCGAATGGTCCGCAGAATGCGAGGAAAGCTTTCAGATCTTGAGAGATCTACTAATCAAAGCTTCGGTGCTCATCCTGCTAGATATTCACAAGAGCTTCGACATTTATTGTGATGCATCTCGCCACGAGCTCGGTTGTGTGCTCATGCAAGAGGGCCGAGTGGTGGCGTATGCATCAAGGGAATTGAGACCTCATGAAGCTAATTATCCCAAGCATGACATGGAGCTTGCAGCTGTAGTCTATGCTTTGAAGATTTGCCGACATTATCTCATCGGTAATCGTTGCGAGATCTACACCGACCACAAGAGTCTCAAATATATTTTCACCCAAGCCGATCTGAACTTGAGGCAAAGAAGATGACTTGAGTTGATCAAAGACTATGATATGGGACTTCATTATCATCCAGGGAAAGCTAATGTGGTGGCCGATACATTGAGCAGAAAATCCCAATGCAACTGTTTATCGGTAACTCCTTTTTCGGCAGGCTTGTGTGCTGCAATGCAACGTCTGCACCTGGAGATAATTGAAGAAGGTTCTCTTTCTGCCCTTAGTGTGAATTTTACACTTGAGGACCAGATTAGAGAAGCCCAGAAGACTGACATGGAAGTAGCAAAAATCCGGGAAGAAATGAAGAGAGGCAAGGCCAAATACTTCAAAGAAGATGCACAAGGCACCCTATGGTTCGGAAACCGGTTGGTGGTGCCATTTGATCGCACCTTGAGAGAGCTAATTCTCAAAGAAGCTCATGACTCCAAGTTCTCTATTCACCCAGGGAGTACCAAGATGTACCAAGATTTGAAGAAGCGGCTTTGGTGGAGCCAAATGAAGCGACAGATCGCTCAATATGTTGCTAGGTGTGATGTATGCCAAAGAGTCAAGGCTGAGTATTTGAAGCCAGCAGGTACTCTACAACCCCTGCCCATTCCCAAGTTGTACATCCCAAAGTTATGTTACCAAAATTAAAATTAATAAAAATAAATAAAGATATTATTTTTATTGGATTTTCTGGCTGTCAAAGTTCTTTCTTCAATTCCTGTAATTTAAAAAGAGTTTTCTTTGTTAAAAGAAGAGAAAAGAAAAATTAATTATTTGATTTCTTGGTTTTGAAGTCAAAATAAAAATTTTGGAATTTTCTGAGATTTTATTGGATTTAAAGTGAAAAGTAAAATTTTAAGTAATTTACGAATTTTAAAAGCTTTCCTAATTATTTTAAAGCTAAAACAAATTATGTGCAAAAACTATTTCCAATTTTAAGTTAGAATATTTTATAAGTTCAAAATAATTCTAGGAATTTTTGAGAATTTTTCTAGAATTTTTGAACTCTATTTGCTATTTTATAAAAATCTATTTGATTTATTGGTTTGTTTTAAATCCGAAAATCCAAGAATTTTCCGGACCATCCGAACCTCATGAACAAGAACTTTGCGCAAAGATCGTGAACAAGAATTCAAATAAAATAATAAAAAAATATTATTTTATTCCCTTCCCGCTGGTCACCCATCCACACGTTACTAGCGTGACTTGCTCACTCAACATGCATACCCGCTGCCAACTTTCCATTTGCCTTGTGTTGACTATATCTTCCCCCTTTATTTATTTCTTTATTTCTTTCCCTCCCTTTCTTCTTCCACTAAACCGAACCGCTTTTCTTCGAGAGAGAGTTCAAGAAGAAGCCGCCATTGATGGCTTCACAAAAGCTTCCCAAACTGTGATTTTCCTTCCTATTTCTTCACACAAATTCAGGCATTCAACTCCCCTCATCACTCCTCCCCCATCCCCGGCCATTTCCCCATCAATCATGCTTGCATTCACGGGAATTTTGAACCGGTCGTCGTTGTCTCCGCGCGCCCGATCTCCTCCCTCGCTCCTCCCCGGCCCCTATAAAAGGGAGCACCGGGTGCGCGTTCAATCACTCATCCATCCCCAAAAATCTTAGCTCCTCTCTCCCTTTCTCCTCTCCGCAATCGAAGATTTTCCGACATTGGTCGAACTCCATTCAACGATCGATTGCGCCTTCTACGGTGGATCCCCGGCACCATCGACCACACCGCTAGCTTCGTCTCGACGAGTTCTACGCCGTGCTCCCCTCGCCTTCGCCGGAGCATCGCCGGAGCACCGTCGCCTCCACGAGCCAAGCCGCGCCGACGTCGTCGTCCTCGCCTTCGGCCATCCGTACACGTTCCGCAACCACTGAGGTGAGCACCAGCATCCACGTCCTCCCCTCTCTCCATTACACTCCTCGCCGGCCGTTGGAACGCCGTCGTTCACCGGCAACGTCGCCGTCCAAACCTTAGGCTGAAGCTTTTTCTATTGCGAATTACGTCGTCGTCGAGCTAGCTCCGGCCACATAGTCTCCACCCCTGGCTTCGCATCGTCGTGCTCTACCTCGGGCTCACCTCCCCCTCACTAGAGCACCAACCTCCATGGATGCACTATGCTTCACTTCATTGTGCTGTTCGGCCGATACAAAGAAGAAGAAGAATGAACAATAATTCATTTTATCTAGTCGTTCTACACTTTATACATGCACATGTTTATTCCTTCCAAAATTTCATTCTCCCACATGAAAGTTCCAAATCCGTTGATTCCTTCACCTAAATTCATCTACTATTTTTAGTATTTATTTCATAATTTTTAGATTTTATTTAAATTTCTGTTAATTATTCGGTTCATTTTGTGTGTCGCCGTCGCCGACGGCCGACCTTGCGCAGTCCACGACAACCGGGGTGAGCGTTGTGATCCCCGTGGTTCCATTTTCAAATTGCCACCAACCTCACTCGCTAAATCCTCTCCGTTTGCCCGAAACGCCGATGTTCACCCGTCGAAGGACTTCTCCGTCGGATCAGGTCACCATCGAAGGTCATCTCGCCGAGCCAATCGTGTCGCGGCGTGCCCTCGCTTTCTTCATATCCTCGAATTCGCCTCTATCTCGCCTCAAGCAAAAATTTTTGCGCCAAATAATCGAACCACCTTCGTCATCATTTTTGCGTGCAGTTTTGATTCCCCGACGACATCGCCCACGCCGTTGGCTTCCTTTCGCAACGTTCTACGCAGAGGTTCCTTCCTTTTCTCAAAACACCCTTGGCTCATCGGTGCTACTATTCATCCGACACTATTTTTTGCGCCAAGAAGATCAACCTTCGCCAAAGATGCGACCACCACCATTAGGTCCGCCTCACTCCCGGATTCCATTTTGTGCTTCACGGCCGCCACTCCTTTCTCTTGCCCGTCCGCCATTTCTCCATGCATTTGGTTACTATTCACGTTGCATGGCAAGCTAGAGTGCCATGCAAGCACATACATCCTTTTTTTTGAGATTTAAACTTCTATAATTTTGTTTGTTGTCATACGAACTCCAAATCCGTTGATTCTTTCTCCTAAATTCATCTAAATTCATTCTCTACTTCCAGTATTTATTTTATAATTTTTGGATTTTTTAATTTTTTATTTGGATTTTATTTGAATATTATTTGAATTCGGATCGCTTACGCCAGATAGATTTCTAATTTAATTTGACGAATCGGATTTCAATACCATTTGAGAACATCGATTAACTAAGCAAGGCAAGTTACACTCTTGATCATATTGATCCCATTATTTTAAATTAATTATTCGCTTTTAAATTATTGCATGCTTATTTTATCAAGTATTTGAATTCTGTTTTAAATTGTAGTTATGCCTAAATCCTTTGTATTGCCAATCTTGACATTGAAACGAACCTACCATTGACACTTTAGATAAAATCTAGTTTATGCAATAGTATGAACTAGAATGTTTTGAGAAAATTATGCTTAGCCATGCTTAGACCCAAAATACTTGATTTGGGGAATTTCACCAAAAATCAAATGTTGTTTAAAATGGTATCCATAGCATTGGTGTGCCATGGATGTTTGAAAAGGATTTTAAAAGCAAAAGTAAAGTTGGTTTGGACCTCGGCGAAATGGATGCTTGGTGGGTGCAGATTATGCACGGATCAATCCGGAAGGATTGAGGCCAGGGTTATTTGGAAAGTCGCCTAAGTCGCTTAGGACCGGTCTCGAGCGATCCTTTACTATGCCTATAATGGGCTATGCCGCACTGCATAACCACATGTCTCTGCACGGGGGCGTGGATCTGGTGATTAATTTGTGGAGTTCCATCGCAGCTTTATCTGCCTCACGTGGGTGGTCTTTCATGGCTTTGTCTTTTCGTGACTATTTTATTCCCACCTAGCGCAAGAGGGGCCTCGAACTCTGCGACGGTTAGTCCAAAGGGGCTAAACCTTAGCGAGGCCGACTACGGTGGAAGGATGCATTGTAAAGGCCTTGTCATGAACTCTAGATCTCTTACCTTAGGTAGTGAGAGGTGGCATTGACGGATGCCGAATAAACTAGAGGAATCATGTCATGTGGGTAAAGTGTACAACCTCTCGCAGAGTGTAAAACTATTCGAATAGCCGTGTCCACGGTCAAGGACATGCTAGCAAAGCCTCTCAAAGTTAGACTTTGGTTTTGTTTGAAAAGGCTTTGTCAAATGGATTATGCAAATGGGAATTGGGCGGAAAGCCATGTGATAGGAGAGTATCCTTCACCATTCATGTGTGAATGTTATCTGACTATAAAATTGATTTATAAAATGAATTTTAGTTATGTAATAACTGCTTTGGAACTTAGTACAAGTATTTAAAGAAAATACTGCTTTATGCAAATTAACCCTATAAACCATCCTTTGTTACATCCATGTATGCATGTCATTCTGTTATTTAACGGGTGTAACTTGCTAGCATGGTAGTTGTGCTCATACTTACTTTATGCAAACAAATTTCAGAGGAGAAGAACTTCACCATCGGTGTGGATTTCGACGACTAGGTCGCTACCCCAGTCGATTGCCTGTGGCAGATTAACTGGACTCTACTACATCTTCTTCATCTTCCGCTGTGTTATTTCTTGTTGGCTTGTAAGCCTCTTTTGTAATAAACTCTGTTGATTAATAATATAATTGTGCAATTTATGGATGTTACCATATTTGTTTAACTGTGTGAACTAGCTACTGATCATGGGACTAGTTCAGAAATGCACAGAGGATTTGGGGTGTTAATCCCGGGTCTTACACAAGTGGAAATGGGAAGAAGTTGGCATGGATTTTATCACCGGCCTTCCAAGGACTCAATCTGGGTCCGATTCCATATGGGTGATTGTCGATTGACTGACAAAGGTTGCTCACTTCATTCCTGTCAAGACCACTTACACCGGAGTCAAGCTAGCAGAGCTGTACATCTCCAAGATTATTTGTCTCCATGGTGTACCAAAGGTGATTGTTTCAGATAGAGGCCCTTAGTTCACATCCCACTTCTGGGGATGCTTACATAAGGCAATGGGGACCAATCTATCTTTCAGCTCCGCTTACCACCCGCAAACGGATGGACAAACCGAAAGGGTGAATCAAATTTTAGAAGACCTTCTCCGAGCATATGTGCTGTCCTATAGCAAGAATTGGGAGAAGTGTTTACCGTTTGCGTAGTTCTCCTACAACAATAGCTCCCAATCAAGCATACAAATGTCAACCTTCGAGGCATTATGTGGGAGAGCTTGTAGGACACCCTTGAACTGGTCCGAAGTCGGGGAGAGATCATTTTATGGTCCAACCATGGTGGAGGATGCAGAAGAACAAGTTCGTGCCATCCGTGAGCGACTTCGGACGGCTCAATCTCGTTAGAAGTCTTATGCCGACCGTCGTCGTCGTGAGTTGAGTTTTGAAGTGGATGATCATGTTTATCTTAAGGTCTCTCCGATGAAAGGAATGCATCGTTTCTAAGTCAAAGGCAAATTGGCACCTCGCTACATTGGACCATTCCGAATCCTAGCAAAATTGGGATCAGTGGCCTATCGATTGGAATTGTCACCATCACTTTCAGATGTACATGGTGTGTTCCATGTTTCACAATTGAAGAAGTGTCTTCGTGTTCCAACCGAAGCCACCGAGTTGGAAGATCTCGACTTGCAACCCGATCTTTCTTATCGGGAGCACCCGATTCGCATTCTTGAAGAAACAGAACGCAAGACGAGGAATCGCAATATCAAGTTCATCAAAGTTCAGTGGAGTAATCATACTGAAGATGAGGCTACTTGGGAATGTGAAGATCATTTGCGACAAGAATATTCTGACCTTTTCCTTGAAGTGCCTTTGAATCAAGAAAAGTAAGGTTAAACAAAGCAATGGTAAGGAAAATGTGAAAATCATACTTTGTGACCTTGTAAGTTATCTTAGCACTATCTTTAAAGGAAATCAAAATAACAGATGTTGTACTTTCTGTAAGAACCTTTCTATCCAACTTCCACCTATTACGATCTCGGGGACGAGATCTTTTGTAAGGGGGGAGGTTTGTCACATCCCTAGATTAATAAAGAGAATTACTATGCATCCATCTCATGAGCATGCATCATTGTTTTCAAGCATTTGCATTATATTGCACTTGGAAAATCTTAAACAAAGATAAAACCTACAACTCAATTAGATGCTCCAAAAGAAAAACAAGGACAAAAACTCTTGTTCATTTTCTAGAAATAATTTATTCAAATTCTAGAACAATTATCAAGAATTAATATAATTTTTCCCAAATTGTTGGGACTGGTTTTAACCCTAAGAAAATTCAAAGACAACTTATTGACCTACATTGAGTTTGAATTTAAATTATACACATTATATCATGAATATTAAGGTTCAATAAATTTTATGAATACTAATCCTTCCCAGAAACCTCTGTGATTTATTTCACATTTTTAAGAAATTTATTTTTATTTTTAGCACCTTAGTCAAAGAGGACAAACCATTTTAATTCTCAGTCAAACCCTTAGACCCAACCAGCAGCACTATTCCTTGGGTTCGATCTGACTCGGCGAGCTGGCTTGACCCAACCCCCTAGCTGCACCGCACGTGAGCCGTCCGATCAGAACTCAACGGCCCAGATCACGTACCCCTTCAGCCCAGTCTGATCGTTTCTCTTAATCCTAGCCGTCCAGTCCAGATCCAACGGTCCGCGCCAACCCACTTACCTGGACTCGTGCGCTCACCGTTGAGTCACTAGCAATGTGGGTCCGCACTATCAGCTTCGTCCCTTACCTCGCGCAGGAGGTCCACGCCACGCGGCCGAGCTTCTCCGACGTGCACAGAACGGCTCCAAGGACGCTGTCAATCCGTTGCTGCCGTTGGCCACTCCGGAGCGTTGTCCACTTGACACCGCCTTCATTGCCGTCATCTCTCGAGCATAATACCCCTCCGAACCCTGGTTTTCCTTCATGTCTCCTCTTTTCGGCTGAGGAGGAGGAAGCTCTCTTGTGCGCATCTCTCGGGTAAGCTTCCTCCTCATGGTTCCTCCCTGCTCTGTGACCCATCCCGTTTCTATTTTTGCTCAACCCAGCTCGTGTCTTTGCTTGTAGCTCCTGGACCATCTTTGAGCTCTCTGTCGTTCCAGAGCACGCACCCGAGAGACATCACCATGTCATCTTCGTCACTGGTAAGTATTATCCCCCCTCTTGTGCATCACCATGAGTGCTTAGGTTTACTGAGCATTTCCCCTAAACCTATTTTGGCATTGCACGACAGGGCTTCATGGATTTGAAGAAATTCCATTTTCAGTCGAGGAACAGTCCCTTCGTCTCCCACTTTGTTCTGGTAAGCCATTCTTCGATTCCTTGCTCTCTTAGCATCTTTGTTTGGTCTTTAGCATGTTCCGACCATTCACTTCCTCTCTGATTAACTAGATCGAGCTCTCCGCGTGAGCTGTGCCGTCGCCGTCTTCTTCTCCTGTGCCGACGCAACCCCAGCCTCCTCCAAGCTTCACTGAGCATCCGCTTCTCTCAGCTAGTCCCACATAGTCCCTAGGAAGCTCAGGCACCCGCTTATCAAAACCGCTGCGGAGCTCTCTCGCTGTTGCATCATTGCCGTATTTGGCAACGCCGCTCAACTCCGGCTAGCCGCTGGTACAGGCCGGCTCAGCCGTCGAGACTTCTCCCATATTGAGCGCAATGCTATTGTGCACCTGTACGTACCCTTGGCCGGCGCCGCCGTGGACGGAATCGCCGGCAAGACGCCGAGCAAGGAGGCGGAACCATTGTCATACGCGGACCGACCCTGTAGCAAAATGATTAAGCATTAAACGACAATGATTAGTATTTAAACGCTATCTTAACGGGTTACGCTGTCGCTTACATGTGGGCCCAAGCCACGTAAGCCCCAAGACTTTCGAGAGTTGCGCATGCCCAAAATCACTTGAACCAATATGGATCGTCCGATGCAAAATCATTGGACCAGATTCACTGGGCCGTTCGGACCGTCCGAACGTGCCACGAATCTAGACTATGTGATGCAAAATGGACGATCAGGATCAATTGGGCCATTCGGTCGTCCGAATGGGCCACGATTGTAGATCGTTGGATCTTAATCTAACGGCCCACAAGCATGGTCCGAACGCGCCACGATTGTGGATCGTTGGATCTTAATCTAATGGCCCACAAGCATGGTCCGAACGTTTCCCTCACATGCACGCCGATTCGCTTCATCGACATGGTGGACCCTCTTGTTAGTGATTGCGGCTAGCGCGTGGCTCGGTACGAAAAGTAAATGAACACTTTAGAAAGTCCGAAACGTATTAATCTGCACACTGAAAATGTGAATAACTTTAAAAATACATAACTACTTCATTTTAACTCCAAAATGGGTGAAACAAGTTCTGTTAACTTTAATTTTTAATGAACTTTATATTAAAATTGGTTTCAAACTTGTCCCTATAACAGAGAAGGTAGTTTTGGAAAATGATCTATTAACTCCATTATTTTTACAAAAGAAAAAACTCATAACTTTAGAAATTCCTAACTACATCATAAAAACTTCAAATAGGGTAAACTCAACTGTTTTGGACTTGTATTAATATTCTCTATTTATCCATATAATCCTTTGTCCCACTACTGCTCTACAAATTTGGTCAAATAATTAAATTGGATGAATAGTAACCGAATGTATTTAATTTGGATTTTCCAGCAAACTGAATTTCAAACTGCTATAACTCTCACATACTAAATCCAAATGGAATAATTATTTCACCTAAATTCATATAAAATCATGACTTAGCTACTGTAGAAAAATCATGCATTTTTGAGCATTTTGAATTTTGAGGTATTTCTCGATGTTTATTCGATATTGTATTTATATAGATTCCGAGCCTATCGATATTGACCCATACGCTACTGAGGGAGAGCAACTAAGCTACCAGAAAGGCAAGCATTATCTGAACTTTCTTTTGCATCATATTTGATCCCAGTTTTGTTAAGTTAGTGTAATGATAATTGCTTGCATGCTATTTTGATAATGTCGCTATTTTTGTGATGAGTAGATTAGTTGTCTCCTATTCATTGAGGTTAATCTTGAATTATTATAGTACCACATGCTTGATTTAGGATGGTTGAAATATATTGTTTGGGTTTTGCTTAGCCATGCAAGTCTAGAACCGGTAGCTGATTGTCTGGAATAACCCAACAATTATGGGATAAAACACAACTGTCATTTTATGCTTTTGTTTCAGATCTTTGTATCTATTTTATGAGTTAAATTTTATCATTTTAAATGAGCTTTTGGTCTGGACAAGTGATGGTTACTGATGGTGTCTTTGTGCACGAGCTTGGGTAAGTGTTTGACTTGTCTGGACAATTAAGGACCGAACTTTGGTAACATCTTTGATTCAAGTAAAACTCGTGCTTCCACACGCGTGTATGGTCCCTGCTTGGTTAAGTAAGGGTTGGTGTTGTTGAGTTGATGACCGGTGGTGTGAGGACGATATGTGTTCCATCGCATATATGTTTCGTAGGATGCCGATTGCAATTCTATAATGTACGGGTGAGCACTATTTAACCCTTATTAATTGGGTCGGTATTCTCAAGATTACTTATGCGTGCTGCTTGGTTAGTAGGCGGTATAACCTACACCTAAGCGGGATTACGTCGCATGGGTGATTCAACTTAATAATATCAACTTGCTGAAAAATACCGAGTCTTGATTTATCTTACGGCATACCTTAGGAAGTATGCTATTTTCGAGGCATCCGGAGGCTTACGGGCTAATCGAGTCGTGTGGGTAAGTAGTACACCCCTGCAGGGTATAAATCTATTCGAATAGCCGTGTCCATGGTTATGGACGACCACTTGAGTTACATGGTTGCTATTGTTAGACTTGGAATTAAAATTTGTGGTTACAACTTGGTATTCGCCATGAATGGGATGTTCATGTTTGTTGTTGTATCAAAGTGGACAGCCACTTTGTCATTTGTATGATTCATTTGTTATTCAATTTACTACTTATTCACGTGCTTTACTTCTACTTCAAATCTGATTTCGAAATGGCACTTGAAAAACTAGTATGTGTAGGTTGTAAATTGTTGCGTCTCTTTTGCAAAACTAAGCCAATATGAGCCATCCTTTGGAACAACCTATAGCATAACTAATTTTTATTTGTGTAAGACTTGCAGTACCTTTGTACTCAACCCGTTCTTTGCAATTTCAGGTGAGGAAGGGTATGAGCCCGTTGAGCTTGTTAGCGCCGATTTTAGCGACGCTGACGAGTAATGCTATCATTTATCTCCCAGTTGGTTGCCGATGGGATATGGGCATACCACTTCTGGTCTTTTGGTTTATTTACTTGTTTCCGCTGCTACTTAATACCCTTATTTGAATTTGGCCGGTCGGCCGTTTGTAGTAGTTGTAGACTTTAACTACTATGTTGTATGTCTTTTGAACTATTAAAGTATGATTGTTGTATGGATGTGATCAACGTTGTATGAGAGTATGAACATATTGGTCACTGATCTTGGGAGCCAATATGAGTTCATGCTCGCTGTTCGTGGCTTCCCATTTAACTCTCTAAGTGTAGCGCTTGACTTGTTTGAGAACCGACAATCATGTAGTGCTTGCAGAGGAGCAGCGCGCATGATCATCGGGGCTCTAGTTTTCAGTTAAGCCTCTCGCTTAGATGGAGTTAAGTTGGAATCCTTTTACTTGAGGCCCAGAGTTATGTCCTTAAGACCATGCTTAGTCTCGGTCTTAAGAAGATAACTCGGGGGTCCTCACATCCTTTATATAGGCTACAGGATGGATGAGGAGGCCATCATGGGCCCAAGGCTGTCGGCCTGGGCTCGTTTTCTTAACACTCCCCCTTGGGCACTCATCTGTCGTATTCATGTCTCATCAAAACTCCATAAAAACCTAGTGGAAAAAATTTGGACAAAGGGTACATGAAACACATTCTGCTGTGCTGCACGAATTTCCTCATTAAAAACCTTAGCCGAGAAACTTCAGGAAAAACTTGTCAAGGGAAAACGAGTACAATCCACCCAATTTCATTTAATCTCTGGTATTTATTCTTTGGGTACTCGATCTTCATGATCAAGTTTTAATAAAGAGTTCGTGAAGGTTCTCCCCCTAAATTCTGCACTTCTCTAAGTCTCATCATTCCAATTCCACGTATGCATGTTTCAATGCTAGATGCTGGAAGTGAATTAGTGAATAAATCTGCAAGATTTTCACATGACTTAGTATGCAGCACTTTAGTTTCGTCCATCTTTTACAATTCATGAGCATAGAAGAACTTGAGGTTGATAAGCTTTGTGAGAGGACTCTTCACATAACTCATCTGCACTTGTGCAACACAAGATGCATTATCTTCATAGATAATAGTGGGGGTTTGCGCGGTATTCAATCCATACAACTGCTGGATATGGTGAGTCATCCGCTGAAGCCAAGAACATTCTCGTGAGACCTCATATAGCGCTATTTTTTTGCGAGAGATTCATCGAAGTTGATACAAGACTTTGCTTAGACGATTTCCATGAAATTGCAGTTCCATCACATAGGAATACATAGCCTGTCTGCGACTTAGTCAGATCTTGGTCCGACAGTACCAAAGATCTCAGATAGCCACCATAGTTAGGTATTGGTTCTTTCTATAGAACAGACCGAGATCTTTGTTTCCTTGGAGATACCGGAAGATGTTCTTTATTCCCTGCCAATGCCTTTTGATAGGTTCTGCACTATACCTTGCTAGTAGGTTCAATGCAAATGCAATGTCCAGTCTAGTACAGTTTGCTAAATACATGCATGAGTGCTCTAACTACGCTCAAGTATGCGAATTCTAGTCTCAGGACTTCCTCCCCCTCTTTTTTAGGTCTGTACGGGTCCTTGTCTTGCTGCAAGGATATCCCGACCATCGGCACTTTCGAAGGGTATGCCTTTACAAAACCAAACCTTTCTAACACTTTCTAAGTGTAGGTTGACTGATGTACTAAAATCTCTTTAGGGGCATGCTCAAGCTGCAAGCCTAGGCAATATTTGGTTTTACCTAAATCTTTCATTTCGAACTCTGACTCCAGGTAAGAGCTTGCTTTCTTAATATCTTACAAGGTATCGATGATATTCAGATCATCTACATATACTGAGATTATACAAAATCCATCCCGATCGTCAGATAAATACACAGGACAATACTCATTGTTTGTGTAGCCTTTCTTGAGAAAAAGTCGCTGGGCGATTATACCACATTTTGCCTCGATTGCTTTCACCATACAAAGGACTTTCCTGAGTTACACACTGCATGATTTCTATTTGCTTTGTCTTGGTTTGGGACAGGGATACCTTTAGGTACCTTCATATAAATGTCCGAATCCAAGTTCCCATAAAGGTATGCAGTTGCCACATCCATCAATTTCATTTTTAAATTCAAATTTGCTGCCATTGAGATTAAATATCTAAAGGTAGCTCCGCCCATGACTGGGGAATAGGTTTCTTCATAATCAACTCCTAGTCCTTGAGTGAAACCTTATGCAACGAGCCTTGCTTTATGTCTTACAACTTCATTGTTTTCATTTCTCTTTCGAACAAATACTCATTTATGCCCTACGGGGTGCACATGGGGAGTTGTGCGGCTTACAGGCCCAAACACTTCTCTTTTATTCAGAGATAATAATTTTACTTCTATTGCCTTCTTCTAATCTTCCCAATATGATTTTTTCGAAATTCGCAAGTTTATGCAGCTTTGGATTAAGATCGATGATTGTGACAATTTTCTTTGCAAAATAAATGTCGACATTGGTTGTTGTTCTATTCATAGATTCTCCCGTAGTCACATAATTTATAGCTATTTCTTCATGGGGCGATTCCTTCAATGCTTCTACTCGCTCACCGCTGCTTCCAATTGCGAAGGCAAGTCCCTTTAGTTTTTTAGCTCCGATGTGTGCGCACACATCCATGCTGATGTCTCCCTCTGCCTTCCGTGGGAATATTCAAATCTGGTATGCCTTTTACTGAAGGTTCCATATTGGTGCCAGGTCTCAATTGGCTCCCTTTCTTATTTTGGGGAATTTTAGTGATCGGCTGTGTCAAGTCCTTCTTATCCTTTTTCGTCAGGCGTACCCAGTTACATGAGATTCGAGGGGCCGGAGTTCTCGTCCTTTTATTCTGAGGCCTCTAGACAGGATTAGGGATACCTTCAATTTTCTTTGGTATTTCAACTCTCTCCGGTGCATTGCGTGCAAGCACATGCAACTTGGTCACGCTCTTCGAATCACTTAAGTGGTCAGACAGTTGATTCGCTAATGCTTGTAAATCAATTATCTTCTGGACTTCTCTATTTGCTTCACTAGTGTGCGGGTCATGTGCATGGATTCCCATAGCTTGCCACGTTATTTTCCATCATTTTTCATCAAGGGGTTGATCTCCTCCCCCTAATGACGGGAAACTATCCTCATCAAATATGTTATCAGTGAAGCAGGCTGTAGGCAAATCTCCAGTCATAGGGTCCAGATACCTAATTATGGATGATGTCTCATAACCAATGTATATCCTAGACTTTCAGAGAGGTCCCATTGAAGTTCGCTGCGGTGGTGGTATAGGTACATAAACCTTGCAACCAAACCTGCAGAGATGAGAGATTTTCTGTGCTAACCCTTGCGCTAGTTGCATAGGTGAATGGATGTTATATGTCAATGGTCTAAAATTGATAAGAGTTGCTACGTGTCCCCAATATGTAGTTGGTAAATTACAATTCTGCAAAAGCGGTCGGGCAATAAATTTAATTCTTTTAATTAATGCCTCTTCTAGTCCATTGTGGGTGTGGACATGTAGTACAGAATGCTCAACGGTAATTCCCGTTGCCATGCAATAACCATCAAATGCCTTTGAAGTAAATTCTCCAGCATTGTCCATTCTAATGGACTTCACATGATGATCAGGAAAATTATTCTTAATTTTAATTATCTACGAGGTCAGCTTTGCAAAAGCGTGGTTTCTCGTAGACAATAAACATACATGGGACCATTTCGAGGAAGCATCGATGAGCACCATAAAGTACCTAAATGGCCCTGACAGGGGCTGTATAGGACCGTAAATGTCTCCCTAGATACAGTCTAGGAAAACAGGGATTTCATCCTTCACTTTCAGAGTAGAAGGTCTAGTAATTAATTTCTCGGTGGCATATGCGGGGCACACAAAATCTTCTTGATTCGGAAAGTTCTTTACATTGATATTATATCCCTGAGAATTGGTAATTATATTTCTCATCATCCTAAGACCGGGATGGCCTAATCTGTCATGCTAGAGACAGAAAAGTTCAGAGCTTCTAAATGTGGTTTTTAGGACAGTATAGGCTGCAGGTGCCTTAATGTTAGTGTAGTATAGCCCAGATTCATATGAAGGAAGTCATTCTAATACCCTTTTTCTATTTTCTTCACACTTTGTAATGAGCAGGTATTTCTTACCATACTCTTCTTTAGTCTCTACGTGGAGACCGTTAGCGCGAATATCTTTAAAGCTTAAGAGAGTTCTAGTCGACTCTGGGTACAACAAGGCTTCTTCAATGACCAATATTGTGCCCATCGAGAGTATAATTGTGGCTCTTCCTGAGCCTATTATATAGGTATCACTTCCTGTAATTGTCATAAGACTACTAGCATTCTTATGGATTGACCAAAAAAATTCGCCTATCTTAAGATGGTATTCACAGCCGCTTATCTCGCTAAGTACACTTTCTCCATAGAGCACCACAGCGTTCGATATATAAAGTATTTATTAATATGGGGTAGGAAGCAATCCACACATAAATAAAATACTTCAAAACAGAACATAACTTGCTATTATTATTGCGGGAAAAAGTCTTGCAGGACTCATCATAAGAATTTAATGCTTTGCTCTTCTAGAGCTTACAACCATTATTCAATAATTCAATGTTATATCACAACCATAAACTGCAAATGACTATAAAAAAATCTAAGTGCAATACGTGCACCAGATTGAATCAGCGAAGTATGAAGAAAATTCTGCTGAATCTGCTCCATGTCTATCTTCTCTTCTTCGACAACTACAGGTGCTGCCGCTGCGATGTCCAAAGAAGGTGTGATGGGGGCTGCTTCTGGGCTATCAACATCCATGAGTGCAACCAATGATTGTGGATCCTCTGTGCCTGCAATGGTGAGGTGTGCCTCATGCTGTCCTGTGCCCTTCTTAGCCTTGAAAGCATCAATCACATGCTGCGGCTCACGGAAAACACGTGACCAATGTCCCCATGTGCCACATTTGTAGCAACTTTGGTCCTACTGACCATAGGGCTTCTCATCGCGCTTCTTTAGTTTGCCCTTCTTGGCTTGAGCATTCTGCTTAGTCTTGCGACCCATGACCTTACCCTTCTTAGCTCTTTCCTTCGAGTGAGGCTTCCTCACCTTGTACCTGCTAGCATTGACTTCATGGCCATCTTTGCTACTAGGCGGCTGTGAGATGTAGTTCTTCCTTAGAACCTTATCTTGAGCTTCCGAAACTTGCATGATGTCAATCAGTTCGACATACTCCTTGTAGCCATCTTGACGGTAGTTGCGTGCAGATTGCACCGCATTCGGGTGAAAGGTAGAGAGGGTTTTCTTAATCTTCTCCTCGTCCGTGATTGCCTTACCACAGAGTTGAAGATTGGTACAAATTCTGTGTAAAGCAGAGTTGTACTCCCCCCACGGTCTTGTAGTCAGCAAAACGTAGTCAGTTCCATTCCTGCTCTGCATGAGGAAGAATGGTGTACTTCAGCTTCTCGAACTGCTTCTTCAATGAGGTCCATAAAGCTAGTGCGTTCTTCTCCGCCATATACTCATTCTTGAGCGTTAGGCAGAGATGGTGTCTGAGGAAATGAAGTGCTTGATCATTCTCCTCAGCAGTTAGAGTGACATCCTTTGAGGTGCTAAGTCCGATAGCAGCACGGAGCTTCTTGGTTCCAAGTACGATCTCGACATTTGATGCCCAAGTTAAGTAATTTTGGCTATGCTAGACTAGCTCTTCGAACTCCTAGTTCGTAATGCTAGTCATCTGCATATTCATGCAAAGAGTTCATAAGTTTACTGCTGGTAACTTGCATAAAGTGGTTGCAAAAATTCTCATAATGTTCATGTATTTTTCTATGCATTTTTCATGATTTACTTCTATTTTCAATGATAAAAAGCAATATAAACAATCACGATATAAAAAACAAGAATACAATAAATAAATTGCATAGAAATAACAATAACAAAGTTAAACATGCTTCAAATGCAAAAAAAAAATGATTCAAAAATTGAATTCACGAGGCCCTTTTCTGCTGAAAAATGAATTTTCGGTGAATTTTGCAATTTTAGGGTTAAATCACCATTTTTTTATTTTTTTCTTAAATGGGCCAGCCGTTTCTTGGTCTAATACGGCCCATGGACTAACAGGGCAAAAAGGTGTCAGGGGTAGGGAAACCCTACGATTTCAATAAGCAGGCGCTACTTATAGCGTGTGGAGGCGGCCGGGTATGACTGACTACCGGTGCCGCAGCCTGGTATATATGGTGGCGCCTTCGGTGGCTATATGCATTACAGGCTGCATTATGCGGCGACCATGCGGGGCGCCAGCGGGTGGTTATGCGGCAAGATGGGCAACCGAAGTGTGGCGGTTGCGGGCATGTCGGTCGGTCGGCACATTGGGCGAAACAATTCTAGTGGTGGTTTCAATGCGGCGTGGCGAGGTTGCGTTGGCGGCCGACAAAGACGATGGACGGGGCCGACGGCCATGTGCGTGGCCGAGCGACGCCGGCGGGAGGAGGCGGCGAGAGGCACGGTGTGGCGGCACCGTCTGTCTTGAAGCGGGCAGCGACGGGCGGCGTTGTGCGGCAGCATATGCGGCGGCGGGTGCTGGCGGTGGCGGCGGCCTTGCGGAGGCCGTGGCGCGCGGCGTGACGAGGTCGTCTGAGGGCTAAGCGGGCGCGCATGGCGAGGAGCCTGTGGGGTCAATTTACCGGTGATGACTCTAGGCGTCTGACGGGTTGTCGACCAAATTTTGTTTCGCTACTGTTCATGCGATGCAATGTACTGTTCATTCAAGTACTACTGATCATGTAATTACCAATCGGCTTGGCCGGCGACTTCGAGTCGGCTCACGGTAGATTAGAACGTATTTGCAATTTGCAATTTCTGGTACAATCGACATCCACTTTTCCATGCAATCTACCGATCGACATTGTGCCATGCGACTTTAAGTCACTTCGTGGTAGATTAGAGCAGATTTGCTTCAGAGGTTACAATCTAGAAAGCCAAATTTGCAAAATTGAAAGCAATCTAGAAAAAATGATTCGATCTACGAGTGTCATTCTTGACGGTTACCTTCGATCCGAGGAGAGTCGGTCGTTTTGATAACGTGTTGAGGAACCGTCGCTGGCGAGTCTAGTCCGAGCGATTACCTCGTAGACAAACTCAGAATCATAAGAACAATGCAAGAACACAAGAACAGAATAGTAGATTGAACACAGAGATATGAGGGTACTTTAGGCTTTTCTTTATTGCTCTTCTATGAAACTATATATAATAGTTGGGGTACCCCTCCTTTATATAGGCTACTGGATGGATGAGGAGGCCATTGTGAGTCCAGGGCTGCCGGCCTGGGCCCAGTTTCTTAACAGAAATCTCCATCCTCTGTGTCTGTAGCTTGTTGCAGGTGGCGGAAGTGGTTTAAGAAAAGAAAAAAAAAGTGTGAATGATGTTTGGTTTTAAAAATATTGCAACACTTGACGTGGTGTCAGGACCTAAATTAACACATTTGAAACCATCTATACATTCTGAATTAGTCCTATTATCAGTAGCTAGCTCACACAGTACACATCGATGAAACACTATCCATTCAACGATTTAACTAAAAAGATAGCAAAATAATAAATAGTAATAACTAGACCTTATAGTCAACGTTTACTTAACTTGCTACGCAGGGATTAAGAAATAAATGAAACTCTTGCAGAGGAAAAAGATAACTTGTGGTGATCATTTGACATGCTCACATGAAATCAAGTGGGAGAGCGCATCCTAGTTCACAAAGTATTCAAAACACTCCACCTCGATGAACTCTTGAGTAGCTTGATCTTCTTCAACTGAGCAACAATGTTTAAAGCCGTGAGTACATAAAGTACTCAGCAAGTTGTAGGGAACAATATGCAATTAATACTCATGGAAGACTTGATCAAAGTAATAGCCATATGGTTCTTTTGCAGAAAGCAAGTAGTGACGGTAAATATAGTAAGTAGATTGTAAAGCGTAATTGAAAAGGTAATAATAAATAAGTAAACAATTGCTTTGAAACAACCAGTAAACCTCCCATTCACATCCCAACCAAACCACCAAGTGAACATCACATTCACCTTCCAATCATTTTTATAAAAACTCTATACCTCGTGTGAAATCTCCAAGCATTGCCCATAACCAGGGATATAGCTATTTAAACAGTTTTACACCCTGCAGAGATTGTACAACTTGGCACACAAGAGATAAATCAACTTACAATATCCGTTCACACACTTCTATAGATGCACGACTAAGTGATTATCACAGGGCCTTTACAAAGCTCATTCTCAACTCAGTTTTGCATGCTAAGGTTTCAACACTGAATATCATCACAACCAAACAGGGCCCCCCTCTTGCACCATGTGAGTATATATCCATCCCAGAACTCACACCACCACAACAGAACTAAAGTTGAGACATTGCAAATTAATTAGTCAGGTCCATCCCACACTAGACATGTGGTTGTACGATATGACTTAGTTCAATTACACGCAAGATTAAGTCCTTAACAATTCACCCAGGCGAGACTACCTCATCCCAATGTGCAAACAACACCCTCTTTACTACACGATCACTTTCCTGAGCGTAAAACCATTTTGTTTAACCACACTAATGATAATCCCTAACATGGCATAGAGTTTTATAACAGCAGCATCACACATAACTTGTATAACAGTAGCATCCCCACCACAGTTGCACAACAGTTGCATCGCACCACAATTTTATATATCATTAAGTCAAATTATCAACATTGAACATGTTACATGAACCCATCATATAACTAAACATGACTAAGCATCTCTATGATAACCCATATTGGTGATATAAATATGTCCAACTAGTAATGATCATCCTATGGTAACAAAGCATTCATGCTATTCGAAATATTCAAGGTGGCATAATGACAAATAGGTGATTAACTACTCCTAAAACAATTGATATAAAAGTAGCATGCAATTTGATATAAAATGATATACTTTCAAAAACATAGGTTCAATATGATCAAAGGATTACAACTTGCCTTGGCCTTGCTTAATTATGACTCTTTGGTCTTCAAATCTTGCTCCTACTCCTTGAAAAACGTTGTCTAAACGAGAGAGACAACGCACAAAACACAAATAAATCCTAAAGAAATTCAAATAAAATCCAAAAACAACATAACCAAATCTAAAAGAAAGATCTCGATTTTATATGAATTTAGGAACTTGAACGGATTGAATCGGAGTTCGGACAAAGGGGAACATGCTCTCGAAAGCTTTAAATCTAAGAAAAAGAGAGAGAAAATACAATTTCGGGATTTTAGAATTTTCATTCTAAAGGAAATTCCGGATTACTGCATCAACATGATGTCAGCAAGGAAAAAGGATTTTGGCCGGAATTAAATTTCTAAAGGAAAACAAATTCAATTATTGACTAATGGGCCCATGGTCTATAGACCAAGCCTACAGAAAAAGGTTCACGACGCACGGCACACCGAGTTCACATAATAGGTACTAACAGGTGGGGTCCACGTGTCGGCGACATGGTCCATGACGAACTGAGTTTACGCTGCTAGGGCTCAGGCTCAGGATGATGCAGGCATCCACACGGTGGTTAGGGCTGAGGTGGTAGACACGCAAGCGTGGGGTGCTGAGGTGGAAGCTGACGCGGCATGCCACGTCGGCTCGATGGCGGCGACGCATGGAAACCAAGGGTCGATGGTAAACTATGGCACGGCAAGCGATGGTGGAACAGCGAGGTGGGTAGAGGAGACGACGATGAACTCACCGAGACATGCGCCAAGACGAGAGGACGATGGAGGCGACTAGCAGTGAGGAGAAAGCGGCAGCGGACTACGGTCTTCAACGGCAACAGGGTTCTGGCGACACTCCGACGAAATGAAGGGGAGGACAACGTAGATCGGGACGACGTGATCTCGACAGTGGCAGTGGCGAAGCATGAGGATCACTAGTAGCAGCAGAAAGCGACAACGAAGGCAACGGTGGGTCGGACTTCAACTCGACGGATTGGCGACAACTTCAAGGCCGACAACTAGGGCTTAAGAGGCAGCTCAACGATGCACGCGGCGAGGTTGTAAAGGCTGCGATGAGGAGTTCCTCTTGGATGCGGTGGCGAAGCCGTGTCGGAGACGGAGACGGGAACAACGCGACGCAAAGAACAACTGGGTCCCACAGTCATCGGCTCGGGAGACGCAGCGCGAGGTGTGGTAAGCTAGGAGCTAAGCCACTAGCTAAAACGGCCGAGGAGAAAGAAAAGGAATGGGCCGATGGAAAGGATTCAGCTTGAAAGGAAAATTCGAAATTTAAAGAATTTACAATTTTCAAAAATGAGATTAAATAAAACCAAGCTCAAAGAAATAACAAATAAACTCAAAAATTCCAAGAAAATTATAGAAAATACTCAAACTCAAGGAACTCAAATAAAATTGTTTTGAATTTAATTGATATTTAGATTATTAACATTAAATATTTTAATTTCTTAAAATTCAAATTAAACTTTAAATTAACCAAGAAAATTCAAATGATTATTTTTATTTTTAAAGACTTCAAAAGAACTTGAAATTTTGGGATGTTACACATGGCAAGCTTGATTTGTGAGGCCATTTTTAAAAATAAGTTTAGGTCAATTTGTTTTTGAAATTAAGATTACAAAAGGATCATTGTGAGAATATTATATTATTCGCCTAAGTGTTAGGCTGTTTAACTACTCCAATGACACGACAGGTTCGTAAGCTCAAACGTCAGACCAGTCCTGATCAATCAAAGGCATGAGGTCATGCCTGGACAAAATTGAGCTAGGGAGGTTTGATTTCACAAAATTAAATTGTGAAGGCATTCAAACCAGAAAACTTCGCTAGAGGGACTTTTTGTAAACTATGGTATTTAAATTGAAATACGGTAGCAGACTATTCCCTCCAATAAAAAAGGAAAGTCATTTTGGATATCTACACAGTCCCTAAAATGCATGTTTGTAAAACTCATTTATATTATAATATATTTATAAAACCTAAAAAAATTACAATATCATGAAAGTACTTTTCACAAGACGATTCCATGCTCTTAGAGTCCGGAATTGCTACGTGACACGTCTACGCGGGTCCGTAATGACATTTTTGTGCTTGTTTAAGAGAATAGGCTATATTCGCTTTTCTACTGTGCAACAGTGACAAAACGGGGGAAAACTCCGCGCTAGTAGTGCAATTTATTGTCAAGCACGCTGATCCAATAGCGCGACAGTTACGTAAGCTGAGATGGCAGACTGGTCCTGACTATTCAAAAGCACTATGCCGTCCCAGCAATCGACTGACTTGTACATAAATCAGTCAAGAAAAAAACTTACGTCAGACTGTTCCTGATTATTCAAAGGCACCTGTTGTCTGAGATGCCTTTCAGACTGGTCCTGATTATTCAAAGGCACCTGTTTATCTGAGATGCCTTTCTCAAATAGACGCATCTATAAATATAATTCATGCAGGGGCAACGAGATAGAATTAAAGTTTTTCCCTTTACATTAGTACATGGTGGGTCCCACTGGGGAGAGAAGAGGCGGTGCTTACCGAGGAAAAAAAAGCAGTTCTAGCACCTGTACGATAGGATATTGAGGTGACGAATCTGGCACCACCCACACTATGGATGGCCTTAATGCAACTTCTGGTGGGAACTTTTCTCCCGATGTATTGAATTTCTTTTTGTCAATAGCGAATCACTTCCTGTCACAGATAAGTAACATTTGGACATTGATATGGTATCAAAAAACCACTTTGACCACCATTTTATGTTACAATATATTTGTAAAACCTAATGATACCATAACGTCATGCAAATATTTTTGAGAGAAATCTACTCGTAACATTTTCGTACGACTAATCTAAATTTACTGAAAGACATTGTTGATCAAAGTTAAAATAATTTGACTGCACATGTTCTACGACGCGGCTTATTCTTTTCCTAGAGGGGGTGTCGTAACAAAGGGGCTCAAATAAACAACATTGGGGTAGAGCAATGCGATGTCACAAAAATCAAACAGTGGTAGCAAACCGAATTACGACGCGGTTTTGATATAGACCGTAGAGGCTGGCAACTTGGCAAGCTTGCTCGGAACACTCCTAATAAGTCGAAGGCACGACGTCGTCCGAGTATGCTTTTGTTTTTATCAGCACGTAATTACTCCGCCAAGAAAACGCATAGAAGCGCAACAATTGGACAAATCAGTTTTTATGTACGGACGACTCTCCTATTAGAACTACATATAATCGTGAAGGGGCAACCGGATGCCAGGTGTGTCTACCAATTACCAAAGGCCAGAAGGCGTTAGATGCGTTCGGCCATGAAAGGCGCACTGTCATGGTTGTTGTTGACAGTTTTCCCATGCTGCATGTAATTTCTCGACTATATGAGTCCCTGATCCATGCTGTGGAACCCTGCAACAGACCAACAGTCGTTGTTGACAGTTTTCCCTTATCAATATTATGGATAGGCATGTAATTTCTCGACTATATGAGATTTGTCGAAGTGGCTCGACTATATGATATTTGTATGTTTGGAAATTGGCTAATCAATTTTCACTACATGAGAAGCAACATATATTTTAATCTGCGAGCAAATTTCGATTTCTTGCTTTCATCACAAGAATGAATCCCACCTAATTAATTGAAATGAGAGATGATAGTTTTTTTAGATAATGGAAGATAAAAACCTCTTCCGGTCTCTGTATCCGGGGATACACATAGCCCAAAGTTTATTACAAATACCGAAGAATTCTTAACCAGATGGAACAGTAGCCCGATAAACCATAATGAAGCGACAAAACAAACGCCGCAAAAACATAAACCAACGGCAAAACAAAAGCCGTAAAAACAGTAAACATCCTTCTGAAAAGAAACAATAGCATAAAAGTGTTTCAAACATCTCGAAGCCTCTTACATAACTTCTACCCATGCTTGTTGAAAATCTCCCTTGTAATGACCTCTAATGCTTTGCTCCCAGCTACCAATGCCTCCCTTCTTCCTTGGCATTGCAAAGCTGACCAAAAGTGGATCTAATGGATACATTCGAATATAACCTGCAGAGGATAGTCAATAACTTTCTTGTCGAAAACGACATCATTACGATATAACCATATAGACCAAAGATAGTGCAAAATAGTCCCTCACCAAAATAGTTGCTTTTAAATCCGAATTAAGACCTAATAACCACTTTCCAAAGATATTCTGCATATTATTAGGTTTGTTAAGATTAAAAGCAATTTGGACTATGCGCCAAGCAAAACGGGCAAAGCGACAATCAAAAAACAAATGTTGTATGGTCACCTTTTGATCACAGAAACAACAATTTGTGTTACCTCTCCAATGCCGTTTTAATAAATTATCCTTAGTCAAAGTAATTCCTCTACAAAGGTACTACAAGAAAATTTTTATCTTAAGGGGTACTTTAACTTTCCATAACTTTTGACATCGAAAACGACAATTGGTATCACCCAAAACAGCATACATAGATTTGACGGAAAATTGTCCATTCCTATGCAAATTCCATCGAACCGTATCTTTATTCATGGTAAGATGAGCATTGGCAATTCTCACCATAAGATTATTGAAAGCCATCAAATTTGGTACAATAATAGATCTCCTAAAACTTAATATTAAAGGCATAGTTCCTAAAACATCTGCAACCAAAGCATTTTTCTTCCGAACTATCTCAAACAAATTTGGATAAAGTTCATAAAGAGGTTGATACCCAACCCAAATGTCCTTCCAGAATCTGGTATGTTTCCCGTTCCCAAGATTAAAAGAATAATGTTGAATAAAATCATGCTTTACCTTCATCAATCCGTTCCAAAAATGTGAATCCCCAAGTTTACTCTCAACTTGAGAAACAGACTTATCATTCAAATACTTATTTTTAAGCAATTGCTGCCAAACACCTTCCTCATTCAAAAGTTTAAACAACCATTTAGCCAAAAGACACTTATTTTTTATCTCGAGGTTTTGAATTCCCAGGCCACCTTGGTCTTTAGGCCTATAAAGAATATTCCATTTAGCCAACCGATACTTTTTTTATGGTTTTCACTCTGCCAATAAAACCTGGACCTAAAAAATCCAATCTTTTAAGGACCCTTTGGGAACCTCAAAGAAAGAAAGTATAAACATAGGAAGACCACTCAACACCGAATTTATAAGAACCAATCTACCACCGGTTGATAAATTTTTCCTTTCCAATTGCTCAACCTTTTTTGAAGCGATCTTCCAAACCCTTCCATTCATTATTCCTCAGCTTTCCAAAATGAATCGGAATACCCAAATGTTTAAAGTGAAGAGAACCCCTCTCACATCCAAATATCTCTAAGTATTGAGATTCAATTTTTTTTGCTTCTCCAAAGAAAAAGAGTTCACTTTTATGAAAATTAATCTTTAAACCAGAAAGTTGCTCAAACGCATAAAGAATAAGATTCAATTTTTTTGCTTGATCAAAATTGTGATCCATGAAAAGAATAGTATCATCAGCATATTGAAGGATAGAAAGACCATCATCAACCAAATGTGGTATTATCCCACTGACATGACCCTCATTCTTAGCCCATCCAATAAAAATGGCTAACATATCCACAATAATATTAAAAAAAATTGGAGATAGAGGGTCCCCCTGCCTAAGCCCTTTCTTGGTTTGGAAATAAGGTCCAATACTATTGTTAATCTTAATCCCCACACTGCCCCCTGCAACGAATTTGTCAATCCAAGCACACCAACTTGGAGAGAAACCCTTCATTCTAAGAGTTTGATGCAGAAATGGCCATTTGACCTTATCATAAGCTTTTTCAAAATCAATCTTAAAAATGATTCCATCTAATTTCTTTTTATGAAGCTCATGGATTGTTTCATGTAAAACAACTACCCCTTCCATAATATTTCTCCCTGGCATAAAAGCCATTTGAGATGGTCGAACAACCTTTTGGGCAACGCCCATGAGACGATTAGAACCTACTTTAGTAAAATTTTTGAAATTCACATTTAATAGGCAAATTGACCTATATTGCTGAATTTGTCATGTATCTTCTTTTTTTGGAAGTAAAGAAATGACACCAAAATTGAGCCTGAAAAGAGGTAAATGGCCTCTATAAAAATCTCGAAAGAGAGCCATCAAGTCATTTGTAATAATGTTCCAAAAAACTTGATAGAATTCAGCCGGAAATCCATCTGGACCTGGAGCTTTATTGTGCTCCATTTGAAAAATTGCCTCTTTCACTTCCTTTTCAGTAAACTCAGCATTAAGATAGTCATTTTCAAAGTTAGATACTTGAGGTATATCATCCGTGATAGTCTCAACCATGAAAAAGTGATTGCTATCAGGAGGTCCAAAAAGACCTTTATAATAATTTGTGACGTACTGCTTTAAATGGGCCTCACTCGAAATAATACCCTCCTCTTGTTCCAACCGAAAATTTTGTTTTTTCCTATAATTACCATTGGCTATCAAATGAAAATACCGAGTATTACTATCCCCTTCAAGCAAATGCTTCGTCTTAGCCTGTTGATACCATTTGATTTCTTCCTCACACAGTAAATGAGCAAGACGCTCATTAGAACTATGCTTAAGATTAATTTCAAAATTAGATAACCCTGTAGACTGAGCTTTCTTATCAAGATTATCAATGATATTCAAAAGATGTTTTTTCTCTAGCTTATATGCACCACTAGTATTTTTAGCCCACCCTTTGAGAAATTGTCTAAGCGTTCTAATTTTGCTTTGCCATCGATCAATTGCAGAATTACCAATATTATCATGTTGCCACACCTGAGTCACTAAATAAAAAAAAAACCCATCCCTCTTAAGCCAACCTAACTCAAATTTAAACAGATGTTGGTTCCCAGTATCAGAGGCAGCCCCAATGTTAAGAACAATAGGCGTATGGTCAGAAAGAACACATTCCAAAGCATTTACAGTGGTCAAAGGGAATTTTTGTTCCCAATCTGTACTCACAAGGATTCTATCAAGTTTTTCAAAAGTAGGATTCTCCAAATTATTTGCCCACGTAAATTGCCTACCCGAAAGCCTAAGTTCTCTTAACTCTAGGCTCTCAATAACAACATTAAAAAGAAAAAGGTAATGCCCATCAAAATTATCATTATTTTTCTCCTCATTGTGCCTTATGATATTAAAATCACCACTAATTAGCATAGGCAAAGTTTCCTTACTACACGCCTGAACTAATTCAGTTAAAAGTTTGTCCTTATAAGTTGGTTGTGCAGCACCATATACAACCACAAGTATCCATTGGAACCCATCTTCCTTATTATGTAAATGAAGTTTAATAAAAAAATCTCCCTAAAAAATGGAGCCAACCTAAAAAATAGCCATGTTCACACCAAGTAAAATACCCCCAGAACGGCCATGGGGAGATAGATAGCCAATGCCAAAAAAAAAAAATCCATACCACCGCTAAGATTTTTTAAAAGCGAATTGGAAAAATCCTTCTTAACAGTTTCTAAAATAGCAACAAAATCCATATGTTGTTCCCGAACCAACTCCGCAATGTATCTATGCTTTGCTGGGTCGCCAAGACCCCTACTATTCCAAAAAACACCTTTCATTTTCTCTTTTGTTTATTTTTCAAGTGAGACTCAACAACTTTTTCAAGAGCTTTCTTAACCCCTGTTCTTTTCTTTTTGTGTGAGACCACATGCAAATTATGATCAACACCCTCAGCCATTTCCTCATAACACAAATCACTACATAATCTATTTAGAGAGGATAAATCAAGGCCTACTGTTCCCTCATCCGACTCCTCCTTGCGGGCATGTTCTTTACTATTTTTTTTTTCCGAACAAGCCAATCTACAAGCCAACCGACCAAGTTCAATCTTTGTAATAGCTTCTAAAGAAGAGATCTTTTCCAAACTATTAACTCCTAAAGAAATTCCTACTTGATTCAAATTAGGAATAGCAACCTCATCTTCAAATTAGGAATAGCAACCTCATCTGGAATAGCCAAAATAGAAAATGCATTGTTTAAATTAGTACCTTTGCTCTCCTCCAAATTTTTATACTTGGCCCTTCGAATGGCCTTCACCAAGGAATCCTCATCTGCTCCAACTTTTCTCGCGAGACGCCGACTCAACCTTAGCTCATGCTTGAGAATCCAAGATCTGTTAGTCCCCTTCGTTTGCCACCACACCCGCCGGCCTTCCCTTTTTCTGAACCTACGTCCACTCCGAAGCTCCAGACAACGGAATCCTCGCTGATCGTCCCCGCTGTATTGTCCCCGCCTCACCAGCCGAACCGCCTTTCTTTGGCATGTCCACTAGTGGTAACACTGCACCCTCAAACCCTCCTAGAGACCGCTTCATGACTCTGACTGGTGGCGTACCTGCCACCGACGAGTCCACCCCTACAAGTGCAACACCTGCTGGAGGTACCACCGGCTGCCACATCACCATCGCCCCCTCTATCACGGAATCCTTGACCTCCTCTCCCTGTGGTCCACCCAATCTCTCTTTCACAACCTTCTGCTGCGAAATAGAAGTGACACAAATGAGACTTTTGCCAATAACCGAATTACTAGCTTGAGACAACGAATTGATACCACTTAAATTCGGCCCCATCACGGTCGAAGCCTTTTTACCCTCTTAGCAACATGGTCCATCATCTCATGGTACTTCATTTCCTCATCTTCGTCCCCTCCGTTATCCTTGTCGCCTCCATTATTTTGCTCATCTCCCACACTTCCTTCTCCCAAATTTCCAACTAGGTCTTGCTCAGCTTTAAAAAATAATTCATAGACATTGTTTCCAACAACAATATCAACACTCGTAGGGATTAGAGAAACATCAATAACCCCCACCTGCAACCGAACTAGATCTTTCTTCCTTGTACTTATCCTATATTCTTCCTTGAGAGATGATAGTAGTGAGGCTAAACAATTCCTATACTGAAGTTCAGAAGCAAAAAGCAAACAAGCGGAGATGATGTGCACACGAGGTCGGCGATGACAAGGCGGTGCCGAGGTTGGGGTCAGGGTCGCTGGAGAGGTCTTGACAACGCTGGAGACGACGATTAACCGAGCTTCTGTGGCGCAACGAAAAGCTCAAACTCTCAAACTCACAACGATTGGAGGGAGAATAAAATAGGGGACTTGGGGCGTTGGATTGCGGGGTGGATGGCGCACCCGAGGTGCTCTTAAATAGTGCCAGGGCAAGGTCGGGGTGGCGTGGAGCGTATGAAGCTCCCGCCGGGTCCGAGGCGGAATCATAGGGATTCGAGGCCGGAGATGGAAGGGACAAGGCCGTGACGGGCACGGGATGGATACGTGGTCATTAATTCGGTGTCAATTTAGGAAATGTGATTGATTTGGTCAGGATTTGGACAACTCCGAACGTGCGAAAATGGCGGACGCGCTGGGGTTCGAAAACGGGGAAGAAAGGAAGGTGGGAGACGAAGGTGACGTGAAACGTGGGTCCCATGTGTAAGTGAAAGGGAATGAATGGAAAAGGGCGGAGAGGCCAATGAGTGGGCCCCACACGGCAGTGATGCAGTAAGAGGGCATGTTCGGGCCATCCGAACGGCAGAGCCCACTTGCAAAGTTAATCACGTGGTCGTTTCGGACCGTCCGAAGAAATTGGGCGAGCAAGCGGTCAAGTGTCTTATGGAATCGGGTTGGGTTGAGGCAGATTCGACCCAACATGAGTTTTAGGATTTAATTTGATTTAGTGATTTAATCAATCCAGTTAATTCGTTTAAGCTTTAGAAAATATCAAATAAAGTCCAAAAATTATGAGAAAATTCACCAAATTCCTTGAGTCATTTTGGACTTAAATAAAATATTTCAAATTCATAATTGGTAATTAATTTTGCAAATAATTTATTTTGGCTTTAAAATAATTAGGGAAAAGCTTTTAAAATTTCGAAATTTTAGATAATTAATTAAAATTTTCCTTTTCACTTTTAAATCAATAAAACCCATAAAACTCAATAAATTTTATTTCGATTTTAAAAGCCAAGAAATTAAATAATTGATTTATTATTATTTTTAACAAGAAAACACTTTTAAATTATAGAAAATCAAGAAAATTGTTTGATAGCTAGAAAATCTAATAAAATAATATATTTATTAATTTTATTTTTGTATGTAACTTTGAGATGTTACATCTTATTTCTGGATAAGAGGCTAGATTCGCTTTTCTATGGTGCAACTGTGACAAAACTACCAAAAACTTCGAGCTCTTAAGGTCGCTCCAGCTCCTCCCTAGTCGGTATCTTAAGCCTGCCATGTAGGCAAAATGGTGATATGGCACTATAATTAATGAGGAGAGATGATACTCTAGTATCTAATCTAGATACCGGTTCGGTCTCGAAATCCAACGCATAAAATTTATTGTGATCGATCCCGTGCATTGGAAAGATCATGCATGTATTGCTTTAGTACATGCCACAAATAGGCCATAATGCTCAAATACTAGTAAAGATCATGCATGTAATTAAATGAAAACAGCATAAGATACTACACCATAAGAAACCATGCATTGGGAAGATAGTATCCTAACACTCTTCATGCACTAAAGAAACTGTACTAAGATACTGCCCATTGGGAGCAGCCTTGTTAGCAATAATCTTGACACGTTTGTTGAGTCTGTTAGTTTGCGTACGTGTGTTAGCTTGCTCAGTTTTGAGTTTGTTAGTTTGGATAAGCATGGGTCCGCTACATGCAAACAGTTAGCTACGATCTGTTAGTTTGAGCTGCATGCAAGCAGATAGCTACGCATGCAAGCAGTTAGCTGCGATTTGTTAGTTTGTTGGTTTGCTTCCGGTCATGTAATCCTATATATATTAAAGAAGTAAAAAGAAAAGGCTGTGGCTTGCATGCGGCAGCACCAAAAAGAAATATCTTCTGTCCACGTGAGGAAGGTGAAGGAAGTTTCGCACGTTGTAAATATTGTGTGTTTTCTCTTCCTCCTAAAGGGGTGTGTGAGCGTGTGAAGCCCACCAAGAGAGAGAAATCTGAGAAGGATTGTTCCAACAAGCCTTAGTGCAATTCATTGTCAAGCACGCTGTTCCAATAGTGCAACAGTCAAGAAAAACGCGTGCCTGGAATCGACTGGTCCTGACTATTCAAAAGCACGATGCCGTCCCAGGAATCGACTGACGAGTGCAATTTATTGTGAAGCACGCTGTTCCAATAGCGCGACAGTCAAGAAAAACGCGTGCCTGGAATCGACTGGTCCTGACTATGCAAAAGCACGATGCCGTCCCAGGAATCGAATGGTCCTGACTATTCAAAAGCACGATGCCGTCCCAGGAATCGACCGACTTGTACATAAAGCAGTCAAAGGAAAACGCGTGCCTGTTTATTCAAAACTTACGTCAGACTGGTCCTGATTATCCAAAGGCACCTGTTTATCTGAGATGCCTTTCTCAAAGAGACGCATATATAAATATATTTCATGCAGGGGCAACGAGACGGCATTAATATATACTGATATATGATCGAAACCGAAGACCTCCATTGGTACGTTCGGCCATGAAATCTGCTCACTTCCGAGTCTTTCTGAGCCTATGGATAGTGGTGGCAGCCCTGACGGTGCTTAGCGGCTGTGTCCTTGCTGACCCTCCCTCTCCCTGTCCCGGTGCCAATCTCGGCGCCAAGTGTGGAGTGTGTGAGTTCTGAATCATTGCCCTCTGTACATCTCTATATTTTGAAGTTCAATCACTTTGCTTTCTTTCCCTGGGAACTTTTTGTATAGCATTTCCGGTTCTTGTTGTTGGTGCCTCTCATGATTGAACTGATGGAGGGAACAAAACTCTTGCAGACTGCCCATCGCCATCACCCCGGGCGCACTGTCATGGTTGTTGTTGACAGTTTTCCCATGCTGCATGTAATTTCTCGACTATATGAGTCCCTAACCTATGCTGTGGAACCCTGCAACAGTCGTTGTTGACAGTTTTCCCTTATCAATGTTATGGATAGGCATGTAATTTCTCGACTATATGAGATTTGTCGAAGTGCCTCGACTATATGATATTTGTATGTTTGCAAATTGGCTAATCAAATTTCACTACATGAGACGCAACATATATTTTGATCTGTGAGCAAATTTCGATTTCTTGCTTTCATCTCAAGAATGAATCCCACCCAATTAATTGAAATGAGAGATGATAGCAGTGAGGCTAAACAATTCCTATACTGAAGTTCAGAAGCAAAAAGTGACTGTGATGAATCAGTTGGTCTGTGTAGGATGTGTCCAGAACCTGTAATGAACTTATTTAGGTCTTATTTTGTCTCCTTGTGTTGCATGGTACCATGTACTTGTGATTAGGGATGGCAATGGGTCCATTCCCTGTTCTCCGTCGGAGAATTCATCCATTAGGGACCGGGGTTAGAGCTATTTCTTTCTTCACGGGGTGTTAATATGAAAATCCTATTCCCCATCAGAGGAAGCGGGGTCAAGGCCATTCCCCTACTCCCTATCCTTGCTACCAGCATGGGGCCTCAAAAACTCCTATGACCTGTGGGCCACTACCGCACTAAGCCTGTACCGCATTAGATTGTAGCTCATTTTACTCATGGATACTTGTTTGATTCTAAATTACTTAATTTTGGATATATCTAAATTCTCAAATACTTGATGTCTCAATTTGCTTGCTTGCTTGATGATAATCCAACTTTCGGTCTGGGTGTTCGTACGGCCCCGATAACCCGATGGGGGAACGAGGTGAATAGCACCTGAGGACGGGAACAGGGATGAGAAACGGGGCGGTTTCCTTCTCTTGGGGACGGGGCTGTTCCACCACTCCCCGCTGGGGAATGGCCCCGTTGCCATCCCTACTTGTGATCAACTTATTTAAGTGTTAGTTTGCCCAAAACTTATCCAGAATAGAGTACATGTGTTATTTTGTCAAGGCAAAACTCATGAATGGCTGATTCTGTAATGAATAATACCTCCTTATCATGAATGCTTATGATTGCAATCTTAGGAATGGATTATGCATGGGCAACTAAATATAGCAATGTTCGCTTGTAAAAAGGAATCATATGTACGACAACACATGTCTCTAGCTAGTGCGCAAAACATGATTTGAACACTGTTGTTGCTTCACTTTTTTTTTAGATAATGGAAGAGAAAATCCCTCCCGATCTCTGCATCCAAGATGCACACAACCCAATTTATTAAAGAGGTTAAAGTAACAGAAGATTCAAATCTTTAAGAAATTGGCTTGAAACCTTACAACCGAAAGATGACTGTCAATTAAACTCAATCATTACAAATCATGTGACTAAGCTGCCACCCATGGGTATTAAAAAGTTGCTTCGCCACAATCTCCAACCTTTGGCTTCCCGCCACCATGAACTCCTTCTGGTCCGGTTTCTGTAAATTTGTCCAAGCACTCAACTAGTACCCACACAAATAGATAACCTGCAAAGGATTAGTGACAATCTTTTTGTCAAACACAACCTCATTACGACATAACCAGATCGACCAACATAAGGCACTAGCTCCCACCAGGAGTTGTGCCTTTAACTTTTTTGGAATGCCAGTTAACCAATTCCCAAACTAGTTTGCTATGTTCATAGGAGGAGATAAAGTAAACGCACATTGAACAACCCACCATACAAGACGTGCAAAGGGACAGTCAATAAAAAGATGTTGAATTATTTTCTCTTTAATACAGAAACAACACTTTTTGCTCCCCCTCCAGTTTCTTCTAAATAAGTTATCTTTAGTTAATAAAACCTCTTTTTTGAGATACCAAAGGATGTTGCTTCACTTTTGAAAGCTCAAACCTCCTCCCAATCCATATGGCCATATGCTCTCACCTCCTAGCTCCTCCTCCCCTCTTGCTCCCCTACACCTTTCCAGATTAATTGTATCACATCGACCATCACATGCATAGTCGCCTTGCTAGGAGAAACAAGGCCCATAGCTGCACCCGCCATGGCAAGCGACCACCGCAAGCCTTCCTCCTCTGCTTGTGACCATCGGGTTCACGGTCTTCACCTCTGCGCACCATCAAGCTCCATGGGGCAAGGACCTCACTGTTGGGTGAGGTGTGCCATGCGCAACCTTCACGTCTCATGTCGCTGGCCAAATCAATGCCTTATCACCATGGCTACAACCGCCATACTCCGTCGTTGCCGACGCCTTCACACCAGCTCATCAGAGAAGAGGAGAGACATGACGACCCTGACGCCTCCGCACCATGGTCACCGTCGTCTGTCTCCGCGGCAATGCCGAGCCAAGGCAGCTTCTGCACTGCACGCCTTCGCCTATATGTGCGGATGAGGCTAGAGGCCTCGTCTCCATCCACGTCGAGGATGGAGCGATGGCGGTGGCCGCTGCCATTGTCCATGGAGAGGACAAGGTGGCACCGTACGCTGCTGCCGCCGCGACGGTCCGGGGATCGATTAGGCGACCACCACAGGCCGCCGCCACTATCGTTGAGCCGCACCATTGCTACCGCAGCGCTCATGTGCGCCATTGCCTCTGGTTGGGTCGTCGTCGCCATGCGCACCGAGGCCGTCGCCACATACCTTCGCGGTGCGCATGCGTGCACTCAGGTCGAGCCACGCTATAGGGTTAGGGGAAACCCTAGTAGACCCGCTAAGTGGGCCGCGCAAAGGACCTATTTGGGCCACTGGTTCTGTCTCATAAGGCTAGACAGGATAGGCTTTGACCAACCTTGGCGCTTTTGTAGAAAAGCCCATCGACTTTTTCAGAATTAAGCGTAAGCCCTTTGTTTATTAAAATTATGTCATTCTGGACTGAAATTTTGCAAAAGGGACCCTAGAACTTTCAAAAGAAAGTACAAGGGTTTCTACTTGGAATTTTGCAAATTAAAACTCGAAAGTTTTCTGGTTCTTTTATTTAAGTCTCTTGTGGTTTATTTAAATATTAGAAATTGCTTTTACATTAATTTGTAAATCTTGTAATTGTTCTATGCCTATAAAATTAGTAGAAAATTGATTGAAAATTAGTGGATATCCATAAATTTGATATAGACCGTAGAGGCTGGCAACTTGGCAAGCTTGTTCGGAACAGTCCTGGTAAGTACAGGCTTGCTAAATGGAGTTTAGTTTGCTTGCCCAAAGAGCATGGAGGTCTAGGTGTTCAAAACGTAGACACAAAAAATAAAAACTTACTCGGGAAATAGTTATTTAAATTATTTAATGAAGAAGGTGTTTGGCAGTCGTTGATAACAAGGAAATATTTGGGTGAAAAGAGTCTTTTTGTAGGTGGTTAATAAGTCTGGGACTTCCCATTTTTGGTCGGGTCTTATGAAAATTAAAGAACAATTTCTTTGCTTTGGGTCATTCTAGATTCAAAATGGAATGCAAACTAGGTTTTGGGAAGATATTTGGTTAGGAGATTCTCCACTGAAAGGACAATACCCTATTCTTTATAATGTGGTAAGGAGAAAGGAGAATAATGTGGCAAATATTATGAGATCGACTCCTTTAAATATTTCTTTCCGAAGACCTATTATTGGGCCCAAGTTACATGCTTGGAATAAGTTAATTTTCATAATTGTTAATTTACAATTAAGCTCTCAAAAGGATATATTCAGTGGAATTTAAATAAATACAGTCTGCTTACGGTAAAGTCTTTATATGTGGCACTAATTAGCAATTTTCAAATCCCTATTAGGTATTTATTTTGGCTAATTAAAATTCCCTTAAAAGTGAAAATTTTCCTTTGGCATCTCAAAAGAGAGGTCGTTTTAACTAAAGATAACCTGCTTAAAAGAATTTGGAGGGGAAGCAAACATTGTTGTTTCTGTATTAAAGAGAAAACAATTCAATATCTTTTTATTGACTGCCCATTTGCACGTCTTCCATGGTGGGTTGTTCGTTGTGCGTTTAATTTATCCCCCCTGTGATCATGGCAAACATATTCGGGAATTGGTTAGCCGGTATTCCAACAACTTTAAAGTCATAACTCCTGGTAGGAGCTAGTGCCTTATGTTGGTCTATTTAGTTTTGTCGGAATGATGTTGTTTTTAACAAAAAAGATTATCACTATTCCCTTGCAGGTTATCTTATTGTGTGGATTCTGGCTATGTGCTTGGGCAAACTTACAAAAATCGGCTCAGAAGGAGTACATGTTGGATGGAAGCCTAAGGTTGGAGTTTGCAGCGAAGCAAATCCTTAATTCTAATGGGTGGCAGCTTAGTCATAGGATTTGCAATGATTAAGTTTAATTGTCGTTTGTCTATTAATGGTTGTAAGGCTTCTTACCACTTTTAACAGCTTTGGTTATTTTACTACTTTTATCCTTTTAATAAATAGGCTGTGTATATCCTTGATGCAGAGACCGAAAGAGATTTTTTCTCTTTCATTATCTTAAAAAAAAAGTCGAAGGCACAACGTCGTCCGAGACTCCGAGTAACTGGCTTTTGTTTTTATCAGGACATAATTACTCCGCCAAGAAAACGCATAGAAGCGCAACAATTGGACAACTCAGTTTTTATGTACGGACGACTCTCCTATTAGAACTACATATAATCGCGAAGGGGCACCGGATGCTGGTGTGTCTACCAACTACCAAAGGCCTGCAGGCGTTAGATGCGTTCGGCCATGAAAGTTGCACATTTCAGAGTGTTTCTGTACCTCTGGATAGCGGTAGCCGTGCTGGTTGTTCTTAGCGTCGTCCTCTCGAGCCGTCTGTCATCATTGCCCCAATGGACCCGGCCCCGTCTCGTGTTTGGTTTACTATATATCCTTAGCCTGATCAGTACGAGCATCTAGGCTAAAACGAGTCAGGCTATATGGATATAATATGGTTTGTTTGGTTGGCTATTTTTGTTAGACCAAGCTGTGCTGAGATGTTGTTTAGATGTGTGCATAAGGATGTTGACCGCAAGCGTAGATACAAGAGACGGTGGAAAGAAAATGTTAGCATAGCTTTAATTTTATCTTAATATATTCTAATAGCCCTCATTTTACCTTAACTTACTTTTACCCAATATGCACTGATCACCTCTTGTGTTTCTACCCAGCCTGGCCTGAAGGCACCTTTTGCATCTGTTCAGCCAGGTTGCTTTACGCGTGCAGCCATCCAAACAAGCGAAACCAAAAGGATTCCGCACCTGAGGAGCTTGGCCCAAACTTATACACCCTACCAAACACACTCTAAGCGTTCAATCCTCAACTCCTTAGAGCGTCTTTAGTGTATTGAACCGATGTCGATTCAAAGTCATGCTATGTAAGTATTCTAGGAACTGAGCTTGCTTTTCTCCAATGTATTGAACCAATTCCTACTAATAACTGGGACTCACGTTACATTAAAAAACCACAAAATAATAATATCCTCTCTCAACTGCACTTTCTTTTATGTAGTTGTTTAATGCTTATATGCGTTATTTAATGCTCATATGAGTTATTTAATGCTTTGAATCGACTCCGAAGTAGAGTCCGGTTCTATACATTTTTTTGATGAAATCGACTCCTCCAATGTATTGAATCGATTCAATGCCTTCTCTTTCCTCATTTGAACCAACTAAAACACAACATTGGAGATGATCTTATTCCTTACTTTATTTTTGATGTATATCAAAACCTTCCATTTTACACCTCTCAAAAGCATGACTTTATTAACACACCTTGTTAATTTTTCTCTCAAACGTAGGAAAGTTTAATCACTTTGCTTTCTTTCCCTGGGAACTTTTTGTATAGCATTTCCGGTTCTTCTTGTTGGTGCCTCTCATGATTGAACTGATGGAGTGAACAAACTCTTGCAGACTGCCCATCGCCAGCACCCTCGGCGCCCTATCATGATTGTTGTTGACAGTTTTCCCATGTTGCATGTAATTTCTCGACTATATGAGTCCTTGACCCATGCTGTGGAACCCTGCAACAGTCGTTGTTGACAGTTTTCCCTTATCAATCACTACCAGAATAGTGTCTAAAACACTTGGGAAACTAGCAAAAACACTCAGGAGCTAATTTGCAGAAGGTCGGCCGTTGGGAAAGAGCACTTGGGATAGATTAGTCGGGGAAAAACTAGTTTCCCGAGTGTTTCGAGATTTACATTCAGGAGAAATATCTTTCCCGAGTGTAAATATGAACACTCGCAAAACAAGTCAACACTTGGGAAAAATATCTTTCCCGAGTGTAAATTTGAACACTCGGGAAATATCCAGCACTCGGGAAAAAAAACTTTCCCGAGTGTAAATCTAAACACTCGGAAAACATATAACACTCGGGAGAATAAGTGCCACAACGGATTTAGCCATCGTAACGGGGTACTTTTACCGAGTGTTGACACTCGGGAAAGTGACACCCACTGATTACCACTGATTACTAGTAGTAAAGCACTAAAATACATCATCCGTATCCCGAATTTACTATGTGCTACATCTAAAAAAGTGAAGAACAATCCATCTGCAGGTAGTATAGCAATGCAAACTTACGCTTTATCATTAAAAAGAACATATATTTTACAACGCACTGAATGAATTATTAGTACATACAGGTTGAATGTCGACCCCAATTTTGGAGCTTGGGATCTCCTGTATACTGTGGTCATTCCTCGGATCAAGAGTCGCCGCACACAGTACCACGCTTGCTCAAGTGGTTACCTACAGAAGCTCCACGCTGACGCACGTGTTGGTTCGTAGACACGGCCATATTAGGTCAAGAATGGCAATTTTTGAAAATTCTTAAAAGTGGTCCTAGTACGATTTTGTAGTGATCCCAGGGAGGTCTTGAGTGATCCTGAGAAGGTTCTGTGGAGGTCCTGCAAGGAGGTCAAAGGAGGTCCTAGGACGTCTTAAGGTGATCGAGGGAGGTCCTAGGAGGTCCTGTAGTTCACGAGTAGGTCTTGGAAGGTCTTTAAAGAGATCCTTGGGGGGGGGGTCCTGAAGAACTCAGTAGAGATGTCCTGGGGGAGGTCTTGGGGATACAACAAAGGCATAGGAGGTCTTGAGGAGGTCCTAAGGTTACGCCCAAAAGAAGTACAGGAGGTCCTAAGGCAAATCCAGAGGAGGAGGTCCTGTGGTGCGACAAAAGAGTACAGGATGTCCTGAGGTGGTCCTGAGACATTTGGAGGTAATCTTTAGACCATATAGGGGTGGTCGTGGGTCTCCTAGTATTGGTCCTAGACCACACAGGGGTGGTTGTGAGGCATCTGGTTGTGGTCTTAAACCATCTAGGGGTGGTCGTGAGACATTTCGTGGAGGTCTTAGAGCATCTAGGAGTGGTCGTGAGACATCGAATAGTGGTCTTAGACTATCTAGAGGTGGTCGTGAGACATTTGGTTGTGGTTCTGGATCACCTTCGTGAGACATCTAGGGGAGGTCTTAGAGCATCTAGAAGTGGTCGTGAGGCATCGGATAGTGGTCTTAGACTGCCTAGGGGGTGGTCGTGAGACTTCTATCTAGCAATTAGGCACAAACTGATCGTGAATCTTACTCAATATGTGCAATACTTGATATACGCAGTGCAAGCCCATAATATATTACATAATTATCCGGCCGTGCGGCCAATTGTTTACAAAAGCACCACTTAGGCGTGAGGTTTACAAAAGCTAGAGTGCGGAAGCAGGACAGGTACGGAAACAAAATACATCATAGTAGATCCATTCACTTTGCCCACAGGCAAGCGACTGGGGGTCCCGGCCTAAGCTTCGTTATCTTCATCACCGTCTGGTTCATCCTCTATGAAGTACTGGTAGAGGTCTTGGTCATTCGGGTCTGAAAAGAATATATTGGCAGAGCCTGAGTACACAACTGTACTCGCGAGCCAACCCACAATGCAGTTCTTATAGATGCAAAGCTAATCAAGGGAAGCTTTAGAGTTCTTTTATTTGCACAAAGCTAGGTTTGAAATAGATGAGTAATAGTAAATCCTAAGACTTAGCAATTTAACAAATTGTTTTCTTTATAAATGAGTTTTCTTTTGAAAAATACTAGTGTAGGTCCCACCTCCTATACCATTGAGTGGCTTCATCCACCCAATGCTCCAAGTTATCCGTGCCTGCCCTAATCGTCCTCGACTGTGCCTTTCTCAAATCCTCGGGTCACCCGCCTTTCCCTTTTCATCACAAATGGTTTTGTAAAAATGAAAACTATATCCAACAAGTTCTCAAGATCGCTTCTTGACCGTGAGCACGGCTATCATGATAGTTTTCTTACTCTGCAGAGTTCGCACACTTTACCCACAAGAGGTAATCGTCTTGATATATCCACACGTTTCCTTGGACATGCGAATCAAGGGGAGATCACCACAAGGCCTTTACAATGCTCAACCTCAACGCACTCCTTCCGCTACACTAAGGTTTCCACCGCCCTGAGCCCACTCCTGAGGCTCTCCGGGAGGCCCCCTCTTGTGCCAATGCGGTTTTTGTGGCTTCGTTCTCCCTCGGCTATCCACCCGCAATCATCCCAACAGAGGATCTACACTGAAGCGAGCAAATTAGTTTGCCAGGTCGTACCCATAATAGACTTGTGGTTGCATTATTTTTGCATGAGAGGTCATCACAAGATCCGGTCCTTACTTGACCAGGGTGGTACACCCACATACCAACATAGTCTCGTGCCCCAGGCACCAGCCACTTTTTCCAGCCGCCCTGGTCGAAAATAGTTTTTTAGGTTTTATTGTTTTGAACATATCATTTACCTCAACATACCAACCAGGCTCCCAGCCTTACTGCCCAAATCATTTTCTAAAGTTTTTAAGGATTGTGGTTGGGCAACTTAATGCCCACATGACATTTGTATCTAAGCAAGGCTAAGCATGACACTTAGATACAGACTTATTAACTAGCAGGTAATCCATTAAGTCTAGGGTGACAAAGGATAATGTCCAAGTTCAAGGATTTGAAGGTTTATACACAAGTAGTTGTTAAGGCATTAACTATGATCTAGACCAATTTAGTTTAATAAAACATAGCAATGCAGTTTCATAATTTAAAGCAACATAATTTGCAAAAAGTGGGTGCAACATGGTCAAAGGATTGACTCGCCTTGTTCGATTGTCTGATTGGGATATGTGACGACACTACCGGATACAAGGAATTTTTTGAGTCATGTATCTACTGCTTAGAGGAGCGTAGTACCGCTCAAGTGCATCCCGTGAGGTCTACCAGACCTCCCAGAGGTCTTCAAGACCTCTGGAGGTCTTAACCATTGTGCAATGAACCCGTCCCAGGAGACACAAGCTGGCTCGCACAAACTGACAAAGGTGAGATCAAATCCATACACAAGCTAAGAGGAGCAATAGACAAAACAATAAATATATATTAAAGACCAAACCGGCCAATCTTCATACAGGAGTTTGCCTCAAGGGCTACAACAAAAGAGCAAGAACAGCGGAAAGCAAAACATCAACGGTAGGTACAACCGATCAGCCCACCGGCTATCGAGTGGAGGACGTTCCCTAGGTCGCAAGGTCTCCAAAGACCTCTTCTTCAATGAGCTTTGAGCTCCCTGGAACTCCTGCAGCTGCTGATTAAACAGAGGGCAAAAGCCATGAGTACATTGAATGTACTCAGCAAACTGTGGGGGGGTGTATGCAATAAATAAATATGTAAGGCTTGCCAAAAGAGAGCTATATGGTTAGTTGCACAAAGCAGTATTTGACAATAAGTAATAAGTAGATTGAAAAGCTCAAGTTAAAACATTAGTACATAGATACATTTGATTTCAAAAGAGGTTGTGAGCACCCACTCACATCCAAAGCCACCCTGGAGCACCCACTCCAGGACTACCAAAACTAACTGTGGAGGTCCAGGTCACACCCATGACCAGACCTCGACCACGCCACTGGAGCACCCACTCGAGGCTCCCAACCATCCCTGGACCACCTAGTGAGCCGGCCATGACCCCTCCGAGTGGCCAAGGTCTCTTCAAGGCAAAGCCATGACCTCTCACAAAAGTGTCCAAGAAGCACAAGTTTGAAAACAAAGAATTCTAACCCTCATTCGAAATCTCCGGGCATGTCCATAATCGAGGACGCGGCTATTCAATAGATTTACACTCTGCAGAGGTGTACAACTTTACCCACAAGAGGTAGTCGCTGATTTTCACATCGCTACCTTAGACATGCGAATCAAGTGGAGACTACCACCTGCTTTTACAAGGTCCCGCCTCGACTCGACCACCAACATTAAGGTTTCCATCACGGTGTGCGATAGCACCGGTGGCCCCCCTCTCAAGCCGTGGTGAACTAAGCACCTCCTCTACCTTGGAACCGAATCGTAACAAGACCAATTATTACTCCCGTCCACCCATAATGGACATGTGGTTGCACGCAAAGGCCCAGATCAATGGCTCCCTATGGTTCACCCTTAATTGTTGCTCGTGCAAGACTTCCACAACCCAATGTGACTCAACGGGGACCAGCCCCGAGCACCCACTACTCACTCCCGACCTTCTTGCCCGAGCATAAAACAGCTTTTAGGGTTCAACCCTACCACTGGACCACCCACTCCGCACAACAAGTTTTAAGGTGGTCTCGCCACAATCAACATGAACTTATGGCCTCACACCATACTTGCTTAACGATGGCACCAACCACAAATTCCATAGTTCATTAGTCAAGATTATTGTTGATGAGGCATGATTCACAGACCCACGATTCTAAAAGCAAGGCTAAGCAATAAGAATACGGTCCCAATGTTGGCAATATCAAGAAATGCCAACTAAAATATCCATCCTAAGGTGTCCAAAAGAGTTCAAGTCAACATGTCCAGCCTAAGTATACAAAGGAGGCATAATGTCAAGTAGGAGGATAACTCTCGCCCAAAGCAGTTCTATAAAGATAGCCATGCAAGTTTAATAAATTAAAATAGCTTTGCAAAGTGGGATCAAGATGATCAAGGTCCACGACTTGCCTCTGTGGAGAAAGAAAAAGCTTTGGTGAAGGAACTTGATTCACGAAGCTTCTCACGATTCAATCAAATCTACACATTCGCAAAAGAAACCAAAATAAGCAAAAGAAACTTCAAGAAAACCAAAAGAACTTACTCGAAACCAAAAGAGAAGAGGAGGTCCACGAGGAGGAGGAGGCCCGAGAGGAGGAATCCTCAGAGGGAGGTCCTGACGTGAAGGGCTCTGACTCAAGGAGATCCGAACCAGGAGGAGCTTGGAGAGCTCCCCAAACCGAAAAGAGCTAGGAGCAGAGGTCTAAATGAAGAATGAGGAGGTAGTGGGTGTCCCTGGTGCTCTATTTAAAGGAAAAAGGAAATAGAAGCACCATAAAATGTATATGACCAAATTCAATGTATTGGTACAAAGACACACCGCCACACAGGTACGAAAAAAGATAAAGAAAGCAAAGGGTGTGACAAAAAGTAGAACAGAGTACAAAGGTAGGTGGCAAAGATTTAATGTGACTCAACCCACATCAATGCAATTAAAAGCTGCCAAGGAGCCATCAAAAGGTGCACTGCACTACCAAAGGGCATGGTCCACACCCAAAGAGGAGATCCAAGGAGGAGGTCCAAGGAGGAGATCCTGCGAGGAGGTCCAACGAGGAGATCCACGGAGGGGATCCTACGGGGAGGTCCTGCGAGGAGGTCCAACGAGGAGGTCCTACGAGGAGATCCCAGGACAAACAGGGAGGTCTAGACCACAAAGGTCTAAACACAAAAGAGGAGGTCTGAACCTAAGGGAGGTCCAAACGCAACAGGGGGGGTCTAGACCACAAAGGTCTAAACACAAAAGAGGAGGTCTAGACCACAAAGGTCTAAACACAAAAGAGGAGGTCTGAAGCTAAGGGAGGTCCAAACACAACACAGGGAGGTCTGAACCCAAAGGAGGTCCAAACGCAACAGGGAGGTCTAGACCACAAAGGTCTAAACACAAAAGAGGAGGTCTAGACCACAAAGGTCTAAACACAAAAGAGGAGGTCTAGAGGTCTACGGACAAGAGTTCCAAAAGACACAGCACAAGGAGGTCCTATGGACAGGAGGTCCAAAAGACACAGCCCAAGGAGGTCCTATGGACATGAGGTCCAAAAGACACAACACTAGGAGGTCCTAATCAAAAGGGATACTCTGGACTAGGAGGGTGGTCTTTACAAAAAGACCAAAGAAGGATCGAGGAGGTGGTCCTCAAAACAAACCAGAAGAGGTCCCGTAACAAAGGAAAAACGCGACAGCAAAGCGGGGCCGTCCGATTGAAATTGGGCGGTCCAGAAAGGAAAGGAACGTTCGTACCATCCAAACGTTATATCTCGCCTGAGCTGTTCGATATGGATTGGGCGACCCACACATCGAGAACGTTCGGACCGGCCAACCTTTCATCTCGATCGGGCCATCCAAAAGGATCGACGCCCATGAGGAGAGCGGTAGCGGATTGGCTCTTGATCACGCGAGGGGCGAGGGAGGTCCAAACCAAAAGGAGATCCAACGGAGGAAATCCAAAGGGTCTCTGGACGGTCAGATTAAGACAAAGGAGGTCCCGACCAAAAGATCTCCAAAAGGAGGTCCGACGGTCAAGATCTCAGCGGGAGGACCCGAACGGTCAAGATTTAAAGGTAACGAGGAGGTCCCGACACTTTCGGATCTCCAAAGGGAGGTCCGACAACCAAGATCTCAAACAAAGGAGGCCACGATGGTTAGATTTCCAAAAGGAGATCCGGCGGTCAAGATCTCAAGCAAGGGAGGTCCGCGAGACAAGGATACGCGGGAAAGGCCGAGGCCGCTGGATCAAGATCGATGGCGCAAAACAAAGGGCTGCCCGACCGAGCTTAACGGGTCAACGAGCAGGTAAATCGAGCCATCGATCGATCAGACGACAAATGAGAGGAAAAGGACGTTCGGACCAGCTTAACATGCCCTGGATCGTGCCATCCAAACAAAGATCGAACGGTCCTTAGGTGAGGAAGGCAAAACTCAAGCTGCAGACGAATCGCAGAGCCAATCGTGGGTCCAAGCGCAAGGGAGGTCTTGGACCTAAGGAGGTTTGGACCGCCGATCCACACAAAGAGGAGGTCTGGATCGTTGGATCAAATAGAAGAGGGATCTGGATGGTTAAGATCTCCAAAGGAGAGATCCTAACGGACAGATCTAGCAAAGGGGAGGTCTGAGCGGTCAAGATCTCCAGAGAGGAGGTCCTAACGGTCAGATCTCAACAAAGAGGAGGTCTGAACGGCTAAGATCTCGGAGGAGGTCTTAACGGTCGATCTCAACAAGGAGGAGGTCTCGAACGGCTAAGATCTCCTGAGGGAGGTCGAATGGTCGATCTCAACAAGGAGGAGGTCTAACGGCTAAGATCTCCAGAGAGAGGTCTTAACCTGTTAGATCTCAACAAGGAGGAGGTCTGCAATGGCTAAGATCTGCGCAGAGGGAGGTCAGAATGGCCGATCTCAACAACGAGGAGGTCTCGAACGGCTAAGATCTCCAGAGAGGGAGGTCCTAACCATGCAGACCTAACAAAGGGAGGTCTCGAGCGGCTAAGATCTCCAGAGAGGAGGTCTTAACGGTCGAGATCTTAACAAGGAGGAGGTCTAATGCCTAAGATCTCCATAGGGAGGTCGAATGGTCGATCTCAACAAGGAGGAGGTCTAAGGGTCAAGATCTCCAGAGAGGAGGTCCTAACTGTCGAGATCTCAACAAGGTGAGGTCTGAGCGGCTAAGATCTCGGAGGAGAGGTCTTAATCAGTCGAGATCTCAACAAGGAGGAGGTCCGAATCGGCTAAGATCTCTGTAGGAGGTCAGAAGCGGTCAAATCTCAACAGGAGGAGGTGGTCGAACGGCTAAGATCTCCAGAGGAGGTCTTAGCAGTCAGATCTCAACAGGAGGAGGTCTCGAATCGGCTAAGATCTCGAGAGGAGGAGGTCATCGAATTCGGCAAGATCTCCAGATCTCGATCAAGGAGGTCAAAAGAGAACACCGGGAGGTCTATTTGAACACAAGGGAGATCCAAATAGGCAAGGGGAGTTCCTAAAGGACGCAGAGGGGGTCCAAAAAGAGTTCCATATGGATACAAGGAGGTCTATATGGGCATAGGGAGCTCCAAAGGGACTTCGGGACACCCAAATGAACTCAGGGGTTACAAATGAACGTTGAGAGGTCCACAGGGAGGTCCAGAGAACAAAGTAGGTTGAACCTACAAAGAGGTCCAGTTGAGGGAGGTCTGAGTGAGAGGGGAAAACCCAAGGAAGGGTATCCCCAAAAGAGGAGAAGGTCCAAGGTAAGGGAACCAAAGGGGGGGGAACTCAAGAGAGGTCCTGAGAGGAGAAGAAAAGAAGAAGGAAAGGTCAGAAAGATGAGAGATGTCTGGACATCAGGAGATGTCCAACGAAAGGAAAGTCTGGGCATAAGAGAAATATCCAGCGAGAGGTAAGACCAGAGAAAGCGAGAGGCCTAGAGGGGGAGAGACTAGCCTGAGGACAAACAAGGCCAACAGAGGAAGAAGGCTAAAAGCCAAAGAACGGCAAGGAACTCCAACAAACAAGGAACACCAATCAACTGAATTTAGTTAAGGTTTAGTTAGGTCAAGTTAAAGCTCTTTTTAAAATCTCAAGTTAAGCTTTGAACTCTCAACAAAACCAAATAATTATTATTTTTAAAAGCTTTTTAAATCTTCTGGAAAAACGAGACGTTACAAACCTACTCCCCTTAAAGGGAATCTCGACCCTGAGATTCGGGCTGACTAGGGAATGGGTTAGGGAACCGGGTTTCACCCACTCTTCTAGAAACTTTCTTTGAGGACAAAACCAAACTACCACTACGTCGACCAGGGACTTACCAGAGTCAAGGAGCAAAAGCGCCCACATTCAGATCGTATCAGCCAATACAAATTGAACGGCACCAAAACAATAGTAGTCTCGAATCCAACGGGAATCCCATGTAAATGAGGATTCAAAACAAGGTTCACCAGATGTATGAGGTCCACGAGAACACCTGAAGGTCCAAGGAAGGACAAGTCGAGCCAAACATGGCTCAAAAATCAAAAGGATTTTGAAAACACAAACCCGAGCCGAGAGCCACGTTGGTTGTGACCCAAAAGAAAAGAGGTCAAACAAGGATAAGTTCAAACAGAGAGGGAGGTTTAAACCTTAAAGAGATTCAAACCCGCAGAGGTGGTCTGGTTTAAAAGAGAGGGAGAGATCCAAGCTTAAGGGAGATGCAAAGAACTCAAGGGAGGTTCAATTGATCACAAGGGAAACCGATTGAACGCAGGGAGGCACAAGATAAGAGCAAGAGGTTCAAGTAAAACACGGAAAGGTTTAGATGGACAGAGAAAGATTCAGATGGACCTAAGATATTCAAACCAACAAAGGAGGTTTGAGCCCCCCTAGAGTCAAACAAAAGGAGGTGGTCCCAGAACAAGCACCGGGCCAAAGGATAACACGGCAAAACAAGAAAAGGGAGGAACTCCTAAGAACTCAAAAGGAACTGATCGCAAGGTTCACCTGGAGTTTTGGGGACTTGCCTTGAAGCTCGGGAGGAGCCGCTTCCTCTCGGTGACGTTGAGGGCACTCGTTGGCAAAGTGACCTCCATCAAGACAATCGAACACTAAATGCTTCTTGCATGATTTGCGCCTTTTGGGTTGTTGCTTACCGTTGTTGTCCATGGTATGACCACCCCGAGAAACAATTGGAGGAGGTGCCACCGAGTTCCGAGGGTGACAGGAGGTCTCGTGCCCGACGCCTCGCAGAAATCCTAGCTTGCCGAGGAGGTCCTTGATGAACAGCGGTGTTGTGACACACCTGTTCCA